>JAFELL010001370.1:0-15000 GCA_019059645.1 Caranx melampygus | reverse complement strand
GTGCTTCTTTTCCACTGTGTGTGTGTCTGACATTTCAACATCAGGTCCATTACCTGCTAATGAAAGCTCCTGGGAGCAATCACACCTCCCAACCAACCACCTCTCACCTCCTTTCCTCCTGCAGCTCACTCTTTAAAAATAAACACGTTCATATCTGTTGTCTTGCTCTCAGAGTCAGGTCTGGCAAACTGTCTCGCTGCATCTGCTGCTCCCGAAATGCAGAGCACTGGGAGCACTGGGGACAGAAGAGACAGTGGATGAGACGGACTTAGCTGTGTCAATGTCAGTCAAACAACTTCATCTAAACATGACAACAAAGAATCAGAAGGAGTGTTCTCCTCAGCCTGACCTCCATCATATCTCCACTACAACTATGTCTGACTAAGTTTTTGTAGATGTGCTGTCCTGGGGAGAGGGGGAGCGCAAAGGGGAGCAAATGTTTTGAAGAACTTGTTGCTCAAGTTCTTCTTCTTCAGATACATGACATTAGTAACAACACTGGCACCATGAGGAATCAAAACAAGGGCGTACTTTGAATGTGAAAACAACACATGACTCTTAGTAAAAAAAAAAAAAAAAAAAAAAAACATCTAAGAGACTGATTACCTTGATTAACTAAGTAAATATAACTAATAGTTATGTTGAGTATTCACATGCTGTGTTTACCTAAGATGTAGCTGTGTTCTACTTATGGAGTGACTTAAACTTAAAACTCAAACATTGCATCTTAAAATGTCTACATGTGATTAAAGCTGATGCATCCTCTTCAGATTGAAACTAACCAAAAGCTCCTCTGGTGTTATAGCTTATGAATAAATGATGCTTCACTGACAAGTTTCCCCGCAATACGCAATACACACTCACCATCACTGATCAGTCACTAATATTAATGTGCCAAATGTGTGGAGCAATGCTAAGATGCAGTGCTGGCTGATGCGCTGACTTATGTAAACAACAATGTTTTATGTGGAAGGAAATGTCTTCATTATATTCTTCATTATATTATGGTATTTATTTCATTCATTACAGTACTGCAATTCATTTGGCAGATGGTTTTGCCCAATGTGATTTATAATAAGTGCGTTCACACCAGCAGGACCAAGAGCTTCACACCATAAAACAGAGTATATTTCCCTTTTAAAGAAATGACTAAAATATGTCCACTTGGTGTGACACAGTGAAGACAGAGTCAGAGTCTGTATGCTGACTCAGCAGTCAGTATCAGTGATTAGACAGTAAGGTAATATCAGCTAGAGCCATCTCTTCATATATTGTAACATTAGCTTTGTCAGGTAATACAACAGTATCAGTGCAATGATACAGGACTCATGACAACTGTAAACTTTATTTGTCCCAATGAGAAAGTTCTACAGTAGTTTGGTTTGTGTTGCTGTTGCCACGGGTGACAGGGTCCTCTTCCATGGTGGGCTTCCCTCCGGGGCTGGATGACCTCTGCTCTCCCCCTCCATTCAGTCAGGACGGAGGATTGGATCATTGGGAAAACACACCTGGGTTAATAATAGTAATGACACTGCAGCTAACAGGCTAATAATGACGGAAACCCCCGCGCCCTTTAATTAGTGACAACCTTCTCCGCTCACTATGATGTCATGTTACCCCACAGTCAACCAACTCCTCACCTCACCTCATCCCTGTTGCTATGGGAGCTGAACACATGGGCTTAAATAAATTTAGGCAGATAGATTTGTTAGTTGCATCAGTGTTTGCATGGACTAAACAAGATTAAAGAGGTGAGTAAAATACACACACATCACGTGGACAGCCTTTACCCCCCCACCCCACACTCACACACGGACATACTGGAAAAAGTGAGTATAGAGAGGGATAATTGTGGCCCTCCAGAACGATGGATGTACAGTAGCTGTGTAGCTGTGTTCAGACTGTCCCCATCACTCACTGTATAGTGTTTGCTGTAGATACTGCATTAAAGACTCCACTTGGACGTCCTCCATCAAATATTCACAGCTAAATATGTAAAAGTAAATGATATCTTATGAGACATTGTATGCAAATTTCAGTCAGATTCACATCTGCGGTTCACATCCTGACAGCTTTTTAGGCAATAAAAGTGATTTGGTTCAGGATAGTGAAAGATTTTTGTCTCCAAAAATAAGTCCATGTGGCACAAACTGTGAATCACTTGGCACAAAATGCATTGAGTGATCACAGTCACCAAAATTCATGAACTCTTTTCTCAGGTACTACTCCACCACTTGCAAAACACTAAACTTTTACTGCACATTAATGCTAACACACTTCAAAACAAAGTTAAAAGCTCAATTCGTAACAGGATGATGGAAAAACAAAACAAAACATTGTGCATTTCTACTGCAGGCACATTGAAATCCACAGAAAATCATATCAAATTACTGGCAATAAATTTAAAAATGAAAAAATATTTAAAATAAAATCCATGAAAAATAAAAATGGCGGAAGAAGGAGGAGGAAGAAACTTCATTGGGGGCAGGATACTGTAGATGTCCCAGGTCAGAGAGGAGCAAACATTACACTATGAGCCGCTCTCTGCCATGATGGTTTGTCATCACTGGCCTCATTGGACCGTACAATACAGAGAGGTCAAGGGTCAAGAAACACAACATGTTGTGTGTGATAAAAGACTGGTCTGACTGGTTTGCTGATGTTGATGAATACATGAGGCCAAATGCCAATTTTGTGATTCTGCATTATGTTTACAGTAAAAATGTATTTTTCATAAGAACTGTAAATCACTATACACAATATACACAATATACACAGTAACTGAAGTAAAATGCTGCATCGCCGATTCCTTCTTGTTACTATATGATTTAGTGCACTCAGTGAAGTGCTAAAATATTTTTTCTATGATAAAATACTAATTTATCAGAGAAACAACAACAATATTTAACCCTAAAAGATCAAATATATTTGATGTGATGCTCTCTGTTATTTTGTAGTTCAGTGTGCTGCAGTGATAGTGTTTGTTTCCAGAATGAGACTTGTTGCTAGTGTTGTGGATAAGCCTATTTTGAGACATGTGTTTAGCTGAGATGTAGACTGTGTTAAGAGTTTTGAAAAAATAGCTTCAGTATTGAAAAAATAATACAGAAGTAGCTCTCTGTGACTTCAAAACTTAAGCAGTTCCCCCACAGACATCATCTTGACGACCTGCTGTGGTCTGCTCGACTGTGTCAACTTTCAACAACGCAGACACAGTACACAGAGTCTTGCACATTATAAAGTAACATTAAACTGTTTCTTAGTGCGTTAAATTGACGCCAGGCTGATTTGGTGTTGATTTTTGAAACCAGTTTTACAGCTGGTAAAGAAAAATCACCAGCCTAGACACAAATGCATCCTGCTCAGAAACACTTTCTTCCATTGCTATTATTAGATTTAAGTTGATCCTTAGGCCACAGCCTGGACTGGGACCAGCACGTAGGTTCAGTTTCCCGTTGTAAGACCATCATGTTCCTTCAGCAGAGTCATCTGAATAGTGTCGGCTCTGTTACTCCAGTGATGTGTCTGATGTGTTTTACTTTGACTGGAGGGGAATCAGCAGAGGTCAAACTGTAAAGTTTAAAATCACATGACCTGCTCTTAAGGTGAGGAACAAATAGAGCCACAGGTGAGTCATGAATCTGGCTCCCAGTTTTTGGCCTTGAATTTGAACCCGCATCCTCTGTGATGTCACCGTGGCAACAGTGACAACACAATCACCAACAGCAACAGCCATAGAGAGGACATGTGGTGCCAACTTGGCTGGCAAAGCGCTGTGGCAAACCATCATCAAGCCCTGAGTACAGCTTCCTGTACAGCCACTCCTGGAGTTGGAGACTCTTCATCTCTTCTGTCTGGAGAAACTGCTTACACCTGTTCACCAGGATTTGAGGATCCCTTTGGTTTATTCACATGTGAGGTGACAGTGTCAATGGCAAAGGATGCTCCTGAACAGGTCATTAAAAACTTAAGTTCTAACTTAAGTTAGATCTGTCTTTACGGACTCTCCCCAAATAAAAGATGGTAGAGAGCAGAGAGAAAGTACTTTTCCTGTGTTTCCTGTAGGACTGGACCTGCTCCTACAGCCCCTCTCCTGTCAGCCTGCTGTCATGCTGACTCTGCACTAACAATGTAAAGCTCCAGCTGATGATTCTCAGAGATCAGGTGACTGAGATCTTATGATTGAAGCTTCTCTTGGCCAAATCAAGCCTGTAGGATTCCCCTGGATATTCCCCGTCGTCCTCCGCCTCTCACCTCCAGCTCTTCCCAACCTCACTGTTTACTCGGGCTGTTTTCACTCTGAAAGCTGAGATTTAACTCTGTCTCTCTTTCCCCCTTAAGCTGGCCTGCTCACCCTGCTCTTCCTGTATATGACCCAGCCTGCTCACCAGAAGCTGCCTTCATCAGCTCTCGTTAACGGACTGATCCCATGTCTATGTTTCTCCATATTCCATGTTGTGAACTGTTCACAACATCTATTGCACGTCTGCCCGTCCTGGGTGAGGGATCCCTCCTCTGTTGCTCACCCTGAGGTTTCTCCTATTGGAAAAAAGGGCTATACAAATAAACTTGCCTTGCCTTAACAAGAATACCAACAGCCTGAGAACCTTAGTGTTTCAGTGTCCATTCAAACATCTGACCGAGACAGGACATTTGTTTTTTTTGTGTTGTTTTGACTGACTGAACCTTTCTCAACAAACCAGTTACTACACTCCAGCAGCTGTATTTCCAATGTCGGCTCCCAGAAGGGACACAGCTCTCTGTGTTTTCACTGTGTTTCCATGATGGAAAAAAGAAGAGTTATGTTTCTGGAATTGTGGATAGCACAATGTATAAATGATGAGCCCTGTAGACGGAAGAACACACGGAGATGGTTCGAGCTCAGCATGTATCTCCAGGTGGCCTGTTGACCACCTATTGTTGTCCACTTATGTCCCTTGCTGTTGCCTTATGTTGTTCTGTATGGAAAAGGACATCCTCTGAATCAGTTTGAATGGAACCAGCATGTTGGTGCAGTGAGAGTGGCAAGAAAAAGAGTGGCACAAACTCAACTTTTGCTGCCATGTGTCATCATCATCATCATCATCATCCAGCATGGTGCAGAGATGTAGCAAAGTCGAGACCATGTGAACCAGAGGTGACAAGGTGCTGCTCCCTCCCTCAAGACCTTTTTACCATCCAACATTCAAAACACACAGACTTACCTGTTCAGTTGAAAACCACCAAGGTGCAAAAGGTGTCTGTGGCTTAAAACTTAAAGTCAATGTTGAGCTTCTGGCAGGAAACCACAGCACTGATACATGATCATAGAGGACATTACATCTTTTACAGGCAAAGAGTAAAACAGCATCACCATGATTAAAATCACAGATTTCTTTGGTTCGAGAATGGACTATTTGAAATAATGCAACAAATACAACTTAACAACAAAAGTACAGTACTGCAACTTCACCAAAGCGTTTTTTTGAAAGAAAAAAAAAAAAGTCACAAAGTTATCAGGTGAGATTCTTTGTGATGCAACAGTTATGTTGGGAAAATCTGATGACATGAAGAGGAAAGTTTCCTCGGGCCATTTCAAAACGGCCTTTGCAGTCAGCAAGGGTCATGAAGGACCACAGTGGACTATTTCAGAGGCCCCTGAAGTGGAACACTGCTGGACACTTAAATACACATCCGAGGAAGCTTGGGTTAAGCTCAGGCAGCCAAGCACAAGAGAGGGAAAACAAGACTAATACCCCCTTTCCACTGAAATGAGTGGGTTTATACAGGTTTTTAAATCTGGTAAAACAAATCTCATCCCCAGGTTGTTGCTCCTGAGAGAGTGGTGAAGGCTTTGTGTCAGACACTTCAATCTGTGATTGTGTGTTTAAAAAACACATTTTTAAGCTGCACAAAGCTGGTGCCTGGACAGGTGACAGGTCTGTCTGTCTATCTGTGCTCTGAGGTCTTAGAACAGGAAAAGGGATAAAAAATTAGGGTAATGTGACCTGGGTGTGAATGATGATTAAACCATTTTCCATTGCCAGCAAAAGCCAACAGATCTTAGTGGTTGTTGCCAGTGGAAAAGGGCCTACAGAAAGGAACTAAACATGTAAATGTCCATCCTGCCAGAGCAATTATTACACAGCAGAAACAGAATTATGAGCCATCCACTGTAACCACAAATGATTCAACACTAATCTAATGGGAAAAGGCTCAAGAGCAACTGAGAAATGTGAAGCTAGTACAAGTCGAACAAAACACACTGCTCGTGGGGTGATCTCCTGGAACAGGCTCACACAAGTCTGCTGCTTGACGGATGACAGAGTCATGAGACAAGGTCTGAGGTTTGATTCCCACTCTAGTTGAAGAGTGTCAAAGTGCCTTTTAGCATTGAACCCCTGAACCCCTGCCCTGTTTGACTCTCTCAACGTGGCTCACAGCTACAGGGCGTGATGTAGTTCACAGATGATGCCTCTGCAGACTGGAGCTACTCTTTTCTGTGTGATAATGAAAACTGCAGGGTGCTGGACAGGCTGACAGTACAGGACAAATCTATTTAACACATACAGCCGGTGGGATTATGGAGAGGGGATGGGGTGGGGTGGGGTGTGAAGTTGGGATTCCCAGTTTCCAGAGTCTCTAACCTGCTTGAGCTCCCTCACGCTCACATTTAAATGGTTGAGTCATGACTTCCTGGTTTTGACCGGGAGTCGACTCCACTCATCAACATAAGCCCAACCTGTGAAACCCATCAGCTGCTGCCGGAAACTCTCCACTGACACCAACGCCGGAGAAAGTGAGGGATAATTATGGCTCCTGCAGCAACACTTGGGTCCACAACTGCATTAATATCTGTGATGTGTGATTAGACGAGGCCAGGTTGGAAACAAACTAACATGTCATCCAGATTAAAGGGATAGGGTTTTTTCACATGGTTATGTGAAGTAAACATAGATGGTACATGGCCGACTACTGACAATGGATGTTTGGGCCATATCATATTGGGTTTATCTATCTATCTATCTATCTATCTATCTATCTATCTATCTATCTATCTATGAAGACCTATCTGCCCGCCCTACCTATCTACCTGCTTACCAGCATGTCTGTTGGTCCATCCATCCATCTGCCTATCAATCTGTCCGTCCATCCATCCATCCTTTCATCCTTCTTTATGGTATCTTAATGACCTCTTGACTGTTCTTCTCGCACCACTCTTGTGACAAACTACACTTAACTTTGTAACATTTGTTCTATAACATTCACACTCTAGGAGACACTACCATTCATTTGGAGAAATTATGCAGCTGCTAATGTGTGGACTTCTGGATGTGGTCCAGATGGAGCAGAAGACAGAGGACACAGGACTGTTGTTTCTGCTGTACCAGCTGCTTCACATCACACACACATTATCCTCATTTTCCACCCAATTAACCTGTGTGTGTGTGTGTGTGTGTGTGTGTGTTCAGTAGCTGTGTCAATGAGCCATGTGACTCATTACTGATTAAACAAATAAAATGACACAGGGAGCCAATCAGGACAAAGAAAACACACCTCTCTTCTGCTTTCCCAGCATCACCAGCATCAGCTGCAGTAAGAACTTGGTGACAAAACACTTCTGCTGTGGTTTGGTCTCCTCTGCTCATCCAATTAAACTGTTGAGGGAAGTGAACCTACACCTCTTCAGGTCACAGATGTTTACTGATGAAAAAACCTGACATGAATTAGAATAAAACTAATCAACACTCTAAGGCACAGCAATGATATTTAAAATAAAAGGAAACTCCTCTGTTTGCCTCCCACAGCTGTGGTTCCAGCTGAAGCCACAGTGTGGCAGTAGAGTAAAGGAGAAGAGGAACCTTCACTGCGGACAGAAAGCAGCCTCAAAACCAGCCGCGCTCTGTTTCTGGTTCATCCACACCCTTGACATTTCGCTGGATCTTACTCAGAAACCATTAGAAGCCCTGAATCTTGCAATTCCTTAAATGAACAAATATGGTCCTGGCAGCCTTCTTTAAAACCATTACAATTTCTCCACCCCTTGAGACGGCTCATGTGAAACCTAGACACTCTCAGATAAACCTTCACACACCCTTAAAACCTCCAGATGCACCCCAGGGATTTCCACTTTAAGCACTGTGAGTTACATTTCAATATCCAACCAAACCACTACCCAACTATGACCCATACACTGTTTTCTCTCAGGACAGACTACTTAAAGAATTTCAAACTCCCTAGAGAAATGAAAATCTGAAATTCCTTGTAGAGCCCACCTAACCCCCTCCAGGACCCCCAGATGCTCCTCAAGGAACCTCCCAAGACCTGCAGGTCTTTCTGCTGTTTTCCCTCAATTTCTGTCCTTTTTCCTCTGGACTTTGCACAATTTTTCAGTCTAAGCATTGCAAGTTTTCACTTCACAAAATATCTTCATGTTTGGGGGAGATATTAAAAAGATGAAAAAAGCTAGAAGACACAAATGAATGTCTTAATTAACTGGCGTCATCTGTTGGATTCAGATTTTCACCAGTACAGTGTTTTGCTGTTGACTCTGATTTGGCTCTGGGAACCTTGAAACTGTCTCTCAGAGGTCTTCACAGGGACAAGCTGACTGACAGCAGTTACACTCTCTAAATCTCTCAGTGGCATTTAACCTTCCTGTTCTACTAAACATTGCTGCGGCATTAATCTGTTTGATCAGGTGACATTTTAAATTTGGTTATCTCAGTGACAATCTGACTTTAGTGTCTGTCCTTCAAAGAAACACCACTTGAAGTATTTGTATCTGTCTGATAATCTGACACTGACATGCAGTCAGTGTCATGCAGTACCTGTTTACCTGTCAGTCTGACAGTTTAAAAGGGTAGAAGCTGATAATGTAGTCCGAGTAAAAAGCACATATAATCAGCATGTCGCAAGCAGTTGGTGTCTCCTGGCAAGAGATGAAAGTGGCAGAGTAAGACGAGGTGATGGCTGACAGTAAGAGTTTAATGGACAGGCCAAGTCCCGGCACCACTGAGCGGTAAACCATATTAACGTAAAACTGAAAACAGGATCGCCAGCCACTTTTTGATGATGCTGATGCCAGGCCGACATAAAGCCAACCCTGCTGGGATTAGAAAGATGCCACTGCTGCAAACATGTAGACGATGAATAGACGTTTGTAGCCAACGTGAACCATTAGTGGAGCTTCTGCCTGCTCCATGCAACTATCTAACTACATTAGATATATAACAGTAGTTTTGTGTTTTTACCCCTTAATTACAACAGACATATATTTCATACTTAGTGATTGGTTTCCTATCACCCTTCAGTCTCTTTACTTTGTTTCTATGAAAATCATCTCACTGAAATTTGTGGTCCACTCAGACCATTTGATAAGGTTAACCTTAACCCTACATCTAACCTGAACCCTGATAAGAAATCAATATTAATTGTAAACTGTTTGCTGCAATTGAGATTCATTTTGACCCCAATGTGTGTGTGTGTGTGTGTGTGAGAGTGATGCCAGTGGCCCCCTGTGACAGTCACACAGTGGCATTATGGCTCTGATTGGTGATTTTTACTGAGTGTGCTTACTGGGGACACTTTGGCCCTGCTCCATCACTACGGTGACAAGAGACACTGCTACTGAACACAGACACACACGCGCCCGTGCGAGGTGCAATAATCCTCACAAAGCAGAGCCTCTGGTGTTTGAGTGGATGCTTGGCGTTGCCCCCCTAATTGCAATACACACACACACACACTTTCCACCTTTCCAGAGTGTGAACTAGCTCCTCAAGGATTATTTTTGATGACATGAATTTGTGTTTTATTAATGTGGTTGATTGGCTGTAAGTTTTCGGTGGATCAGCGAGAGCTACTCAACCACCAGTGACTCCAGACGTGCTGTGTGTTTGACTGACATGAAAACATGGATAAACATCTGCTGTGTTGTTACAGACCTCCCTGGAACATTTCAAATACTTCTACACATCAAGACAAACAATGTTCCTCTCAGAAATCTTTCTCAGACATCAGAAATGGTTCCAAAATAAAAGCTCCAATGATGTGGTCAGTGATATCCACTGGAAAATCAGACAATTACCCGCATTAATCAATTTAAGAGCTGAACAGACAGCCACACTGAGGGTCACCACAACACAACAAGCAAAAGATATATAGTAGTGATTTTTTTAAAAAATAATGTTTGTCTTTATCATTGCTGTTGTTATTTCATATTTTGCTTCTCCTTGTCACTTATCATCAGATGTTTTGCATAATATTGATTCTAGTTCTTATTTATTTTTGCTGTTCTACACTTTTTAGTCCGCTCAGGTACTTTGGATCTGGATTTTCTTTTTTCCTGATGAAGTATTTAACTAATAACTAGCTATATAAATAAAGTTATTTATCATTATCATCACAATTAGCAACACTGGTCAGTCATCTTAAGTCTTACCTTCCTTGTGGGTATTGCTTGCCTCAGTAACACTCACATGTCAACAGGTGATGTAATGATGGTTTTAAACTTTCAAGATTTACAGTACATGCGAACCACTCAGGTACACACAGAGAGGAACACCTGAAGTTCAACATAAAAATTTGCCTCCCACAAGCTTTAAAACCATAGACCACTCATTTAAAGGAAGGTTGTGTGTATTTTTCCCTGAGGGCCACATTCACGATTATTGTGCAATCCTTCAATAGTTCAGCTTTTACTACAACTACTACCGTTACCAGGGTGACCAGCATTGTTGGCTCTCTGGTTGCCCCTTCAGGCTTGGCTGCTGTTCAGACACTCGGTGTAGCTCTCCAGGACCCCCACCTCACGCTGCCCCTCACACCATCCTCCCCTCTATAGTATTTGGGTTAGAGACACAACAACCACCAACAGTTCTTCTCTCAGCCTTTTCTGCTCTATTTTGGTGCCTTTGTGGCAGCGGCTGCATTGGTCTTTCAGGGGACTGTGTGTGTGTGTGTGTGTGTGTGTGTGTGTGTGTGTGTGTAAAAGAGGTGTCTGGAACATTGAGAGCTGCTGTCACCCTCAGAGAGTACAGAGTTTGTCCTAATGACATCAGAGATAAGAGGCCTCACACTCTGAGTCTTCTCCTTCATATGATGTGACTACGATACGGTATGAATTACTCTATATACAGAGAGAAGAGAATAGGTCCTAGTATTGATCCCTGTGGAATTCCCCATGAAGTGACTGAGCAGTCTGCGAGGTAAAATCACCAACTGAAACAAAGAAACTTTCTGATTGCTAGATAGGATGAAATTTTTTATAAATCTTTTATGTCACATTTCATGAAATGTGAAATGTTTTAAACCCTACAGTTCTTATTCGTCGAAGAGCTTGCTGAGTAGGAGGATATTTTGATATTTTGAAACAAGCTTGACAGTTTCACTCATGCTTAGAAAAACTGAATATGTTGTCCCCAGTGGTTTCACTCCTCCTGACCTCCTGACCTTTTGTCTCTTTACATTCTCAGCTCCACTGATGGGGAGACTCAGCTTTTTCATACTGTGGCTGTAATGACTGCAGCCTCTACGGGACACTGGTTGGAGTTTTTTTTTTTGGAAAGACTAAAACAATCACCTGTGCGTCCACACATGTATTTTGGCTGTTTTGGGGACATTAACTGCTGTGTTAAATCAAGCCGTCTTAGCACAGAGCTCTAATATGGAAGTAATGAAAAGTTGTGTGGTCAGATTTGAGATTTAGAGGCGTTAGGTTGCTGGATTCCTGTTGGGATTAAACCAGATTAGTTTGTGGAGTGGAGGGAACCTGCTGGCCACGACTTCAACCTGCTGCTGTTTGACTGAAATATCAAAATGTCCTGATTGCACTTATTTCTCAGTCATCACCTCATTCAAAGACTTCCACATAAATCATGAATGTAATAAGTGATTTTATAAATTTCTGAGGATGATAGCTGAGAAAGACAAGTTCTTAGATGGTACCAGTGATTCACTGTAGTTCTGACTGTAAATTTCTGCATGTTCCTCAAAAGAAAATTTTGACATCACTGTTATTCACTGTCTTTTCAACTGTGACTGAGGATATTTTAGAGAACTGTGTGCATTAAAAATATGCATCACCTGATTTCAGAGCCAGGCCAACTGCAGGTCCCAGCAGTGAAAGTTAGCATTTTGAAAAACAATACGTGATTACACATCCATGCCATAAATGAAGTACTATGTTAACAATGATAATAAAAAAACACAGTATTAATAACATTAATGAAACATGTTATGCAACGTTTGCCCTATACCTCTGAATCCTTACTGTAACACTGACGTAAATTCATAGTTAAAGTTTCTTAGTTCTTCAGAAAAGTTGAGAGCAGCTACATCAGGTGGCTCAAGACCCAAATAGACCAGAAAGGGGATTTTTGAGGAAACTCAGACTGGTAGATCAGCGTGTCACTGAGAATCATTGTCTACTACTGTGCACCATGAATGATGTCAGTGTGAGAGGCGTTGGCCTCTGTTACCTCTGAAACAGCTCAGAGCAGACTGCAGGCTAGGTTGGGCCCAGCTGGTTTGTGTGCGAACTTCAGTAAGAGACCCGATAGAGATAAGAGCTGACAATGGTGTTTGTGTCCACCTCTGGACACAGCTGTAAAGAATGTAAAAGAATGAGGCTTGATGTTGAACTCACATTTTGTTTTGGCTGGTGAGTAAACTATTAAAGCTAATGTTAGCTACTGAGCAAAAGCAAAAGTTCCAAATAACCATTTTACTACTCTAAGGGATCTTGTTGTGATGAGATCATTCATTCAAGTCATATAATTACATAATTTTCAAACATTTTCAAACACAACCTTCAATTTCTCTTCTACACCTGTGACATTGGCAGGCAGACAGGCAAACAGACAGACAGACAGACAGGCAAACAGACAGACAGAAGTACTCAGTACCACCTCTGTGGTAGTCTCCAGGACACATACAAACACATGCTTGCGCACGCGCACGCGCACACACACACACGCGTGCGTGGGCACACACACACACACACACACACACATACTATAAGAGGAAATATCAAATCTCTTCCTCTTCAGACCCCAATGCTTTGTCCAAACACACAAACATTTACAACGCTTCAGTGAAGACACACGTACATCCCCCTCCCACCACACACACACAGACCTCTCCTGACTGGGTCGTGACCCCACAGACAGCCAATGAAAAGTCTGCTAGTTGGTGATGTCGCCAGGTGAGTGTCGGTGTATTGTTTAGACAGCAGAGGGAGGCATGCTGCCTGGCGACACCTGACACCTCTTTACTGTTAGAGGAGTTAGTAACGTGTTATTAGCTGTCACTCACCCAGAATATAATCTCATTACTTCACTAGCAGCAGGTTCATGTGTTGCCAAGTCTAGGTAACCATACAGTTACTGCAGAAATGAAGGTGAATCGGTCACATTGTCACTGTTAAATGCTTCTACAAATAGGAATAGAAATGGTTAAAAATTGCTTGAATTGTTGGAGATTAGAATGAAAAACGATGAAATGTTTAAGTCTACTCAAATATATATATATATATATATATATAAGGTTTATGATAAACTCACAGCTTGAAAACATTAAATAATATTAAAGGTGAAACAACATCTGAAGAGTAAAGTAGAACTTGTAAGCAGGAGGCTGAATGACATGAAATGGTTAAAAAAAATACCTGAACTGTTTAAGATAAGTGTAAAAAAAATGTGTGAAAGATATATATACATTGATAAATGAAGAATGTGAAACTCCTAAAATTGTTGAAAAATGGTCTGAATTTTTGGAAATAATGAGGAACAGTTGAAATTCTTCAGGGTAATACAGTATGTAACAGTATGTAGGCTGAAGAGGTGGAAAATCCAAAAGTCAGGACATGAAGAAGGTCCAAATCCTGAAATCTCCATTAGGAGAAAAAACTGAAATGTATGTGATAGAAATAAATTGTTGGAGATGTTCAAAACTCATGGCAAAAGTCAGAGGATCACCAGAGTCAACAGTCTTCATCTTTTTGGGAAGATAGAGTCACTGGATGAGTATGGAGGCAGACAGGATCAGATAATTAGACTTGTATTGATCAAACAGCCTGTGATCACACATCATCACCCATATACGGACCTGTTAACCCCAGAACGACTGATGAATATGAGATCGTAGTTGCATGTCTTGTGTTAGCAGCAGCTGGTTCGTCCCTCCAGTCTGTGATCAGCACCCTGGGCGAGCGAGGTTAGAGGCCTGGAGGTGTTTTCTCTCTCTCCCAGGGCTTTAATTGGCCCTGAGCTCTCAGCAGGTCGTCATTGTGGATGTAAAAGAAGCTTAGCAGCACGAGGCCAACGTCCAGCCACACACACACGCACAGTTTCATTGTTAAAGTCCTTTTGTGTGTGTGTGTGTGTGTGTGTGTGTGTGGGGGGGGGGGGGGGGGGGGGGGGGGGGGGTTAGGAGGATATTACATGTCATATGTGCCTGTGTTGTGTTTTGAGGGGAGTAGTAATGTTGTGTGTGTGTGTGTGTGTGTGAGTGTGTGTGTGTGCACCTTTGTGGTTATGGGCACATGAGATTAATAGATGATATGTGAGAACTTTCAAGTATGTTTGTTGTGTGCATGGTCTCTATGGTAGTTTTTTCAAACTGTGTTGCAGGTTAGAGCGCTGAAGTATCTGGATTGTCAGGCCCAGAAATGTAAAAAAACGTTCAAAAAGTTTACTGCTGTTTATTAAACTGAGTTAGTGCAGCAGAACAAAGAGAGAGCCATCAAGATGTTTTCATTCATGCACATCCTGGTAACTCTGCACAGCACACACTCAGACACAGACACAGGGGAAAGAGTGAGCTGTGACTCTCATCCCTGGGTTGGTGACAGACGTGTGTGTGAGATGCTTTGATCTGTGTTTCAAGGCTGCAACTGACTCTTGGGAAAGAGTGTATCTGCTGTGTTTCTGGATGAGTATGTCTGCCTGCGCTTTCAAAGACTTGACAATAGGACAAGGGGTGAAATTTAGAGGGGGATGTGTTTGCATCAGTGCTGAC
>JAFELL010001369.1:0-61023 GCA_019059645.1 Caranx melampygus | reverse complement strand
TTTAGTCTGTTAAAGATGTGAAAACAAAGAAAAACTTAAATAAACACACATTCACTTGAACTCGTTGCTTCAAGTTTATTTTCAGTTGAACAAGGCGACTTGAACACAACAGTGTGTACATGATGTGTTGGTGTCAAGTCTGAGTCTGTACAGTCCTACAGTACTCTACAGCATCATCACCAGGCCCCGCCCCCCAACCTCAGAAATACTTCACGGTGCATTCAGATGTCAACTTAAAAAGTCAGAAACTTTTGAGCCAAAAAAAACTTCAAGTACAGTGTTTTTTTTACTAGGTTAATGATCAGAGGCAGCATCTCTTTATTGGGTTGATTGTGCTCTTTAAGAACAGTGATGTCACAGTGTCACCTGGAGTCACTGATCATCAGAGGAGCCAGGTGAGAATCAACCTGTTGGATTTCTTTTCTTTTCTGTTTCTCTAATCTTTCAGCCAAACGTTAAATTTCTGACTTTATCAAGTGAATGATCACAGCTCATAAACACAGCAGAGGGTTTAAAGGTCAACAACCACATCTCCGTGGTAAACACTTCCTGTGAGTGAGGGTTGAAATACAGGTCAAAGGTGGCTGGCCGGCGAGGTGGTCCGCTGCAGAACAGCTACAACGTTACAAAAAGGAAAAACAACAAAACACTGTCATCAGTACGTTTTGTTTTTTTGTCTCAGCTGCTTCTGCTTCAGCCCATGATCTCCCACATTCCCAGAATGCATCTGCTTTCAGCGCAGAAGAGATTTTTTCACACTAATTTCCGAAAATCCTCAAGTTAATTTTCATTTACTTTTCGGTTTCTTTAAAATGTAACAATTCAATTTGACATGTTTTATCTTCCATATTTTGGATTCAGCAGAGGAACTGAGCTGACAGAGGTCAGTGAACGCAGCAGCAGCAGCATCTTTATACATTCATCAGGATGTGGGAGGACCAGAGGTTTGGAGGCAGAAGCTGAGAAGAGACTTTTAACTGGTTTCACTCTGTTCAGAGAAGCAGCTGATAAAAAAATATAAACACTCAACAAAACATGAAGCAGCTTTTTCCTCCTCGGCCGCCGCCGCCGCCGCCGCCGCCGCCGCAGAGGGTCAGTGTTGAGGCTGAGCTGCATCAGGACGTTAGAAATGGCTTTTTTGTGAGTTCTTTGAATCAGCAGCAGAAAAAAATCTTTCAGAGAACTAACGTTTCCCATCAGCACTGGGTCGGCGGCGCAGCAGCTTCTGGATGAATTTATAACAAACAACAACATTTACATGTCAGAGCGGAGGCGTGTCGTGATGTGATGAGCATTAGTTAGTGAGGCGTCAAGGTCCTGCAGGAAAATCTGCACCGAAAAAAAAAAAAAAAAAAAAAAAAACAGGAATCACACACAAAAATAAAAACTTAATCTCAATTCTCCAAAAAAAAAAAATCTTCTGAAAATCGTTTTATATTCGGCTGCTGACGTGTCGCTGAGCAGAAATAAATACAAAGGTTAATAATAAAGTTAATTCAGCTCAGGAGGAGTAAAACCTGCTGAGCGCTCGCTCCTGGTGGACGAGCGTTAAGGCGTCGGAGCAGTTCAGAGTCCACACGGTGACAATGACAACAAGCGAACGCAGCTGAAGCTTTAAAGTAAAACCTCAGTATCTGAGCGGAGGTTGTGCAGAGCCTGGATCGTCTGATCTCAGATCTGTCGTCTTTTCATCCTCCTCCACTGACACTGATCTGAGACGAAGCTGCCGCTAATTTCAGGGAATGAACTTAATGAGTCTGAATTATTAACCTGAAGGAGCCAAAACAAACTGAGAACATGAATTTATAAAGACGTGGCCCCGCCCCCTTCCCTCCAGACTCTGCTGAGTTGAGTATTTTTGCAGCTGGGATGTGAAGCATTCATTTCCTCCGTCTACACGGCCTGCTGTTTGTCCTGAGCTGGCCCCGCCTCCTCAGGCTCGCCCCCCTCTCCTGGTTCCAGTCTTTGAGACCCTCAGGTAAACTGGTGTCCTCCTCGAAGCTGCCCGTCCCCTCCACAAACTCCTCGTACGTGGACTTCTCCTCGAACGGCCGCGGGCCAAGAAGCTCCAACATGTCCGCCTTGTCCAGCACCTCCTTCTGCAGGAGACGCTGTCCCACCTGAGGACGACATGGGACAGATGTTTCTCTTCAGAATCAGCTGCATCACTTGTACAGTCATCAGTCAACAGTGAAGGTGTTGTTCTGTTATTTCAACGTAACAAAATAACATGAAACTCTTGACTTGAAATAATACAAATCCCCACAGCCCTTAAACACCACAGTGTCCCAGCAGGTCCAGAACGTGGTGCGTTCAAGTCTCACCATCTCCACCAGCTCCTTCTTCTCCTTGATGAGCTGCAGCGTGCGCTCGTACGCCCGGTCCACCAGCTCCCTCACCTCCCCGTCGATCAGCTCGGCCGTCGCCTCGCTGTACGGCTTCTCCATCACCATCTCCCCTGACGGGGCAGATCGAACGACACCTGCCCCACCTTCTCACTCATCCCAAACTGCACCACCGAGAAAGAGAACAAGGCGTCAGAGCAGAAAGGAGGAAGAGGAGGAGGAGGGGAATCAAACAGGCGATGCAGGAGGGCGGCGGCGTGTACCTGAGCGTACGCCGACTGTGTGACCTTCTTCAGGTCGTCCTGAGCGCCGGTCGTGATGCGGCCGAAGAAACCTGCTCGGCCACGCGGCCTCCCAGCATCATACACATCCTGTCGAACAGCTGCTCCCTGCTGTACAGGTACTGCTCTCTGGGCAGGTACTGGGCGTAACCCAGACCCTTCCCCCGAGGGATGATGGACACCTGCACAGAGACATGAGACGTTTTAATCATTATGGTTCGTTTGTTTATCTTCTTTTATTTAAGCAGGAAGTCTCACTGCGATCAGAAACCTAGACCCAGATGCTAGAGCTGGTGTGTTTTCTGAGCCTCGGCCTTTTCACTGCCGTCGTGTTAATAAACAAACGCCGTGTCTCATACACTTTACTGAAGGAAAGTCCGGTGTTGATGAGGTGAAACTGATCAAACAGATGATCGACTGATCGACTCCCTCTCGGCCACAAACAAACAAAAACATTGAAAAAAATGCTGAAAACATTTTTCACTTCAAGTAAAGAATAAAAAGCATTAGAAACTGAACTCCGTTGACGTGCGGCCGTACCTTGAGCAGCGGGTCGGCGTGCTGCAGGAACCAGCCCACGATGGCGTGACCGCCTCGTGATACGCCACCGTTTTCTTCTCTGTCGGCTGCAGGACCTGAGTCTTCTTCTCCAGCTGAGGACACACACACAGAAACCTGAGTCCTGTCGTTGTTGTTGTTGTTGTTGTTGATCACTGGTGTCAGGCTGTGATGTCACTCTGACCTCCGATGACTCTGTCAATGGCCTGCTCAAAGTGTTTGGCGTTGACGACGGGTTCAGGTGTCGGGCGGCGATCAGTGCCGCCTCGTTACAGACGTTGGCGATGTCGGCTCCTGTTCACAGAGACAGACAGAGGAGGATAAACTCATTTCACTCGTTCTTCTTCATCTGTTTAATTCATGTCCAAGTACTTTGACTGCTCTGGTGAGTGGCTCAGGTGTCACTGACCGGTGAATCCAGGTGTGGCTGCGGCCATCTTCCTGGCCAGAGCGTCTTTGTCCATGGCAGGGTCCAGTCTGATTGGTCGGAGATGGACTTTAAGATGACGCCCTCCCCTTGATGTCCGGAGGACCTGACAAGAGACAGAAGACTCAGTCGTGTACCTGAGGATACGCCCCCTCAGCCGACGTCAGGTCATTCACCCCCGTTTCACTTCCTGCACTAGATGTGGGAACATGTCGTGTTGTGTTCACTGACTCTGCTGCCTCGGGTCGGGGTCAACTCATTACACCTGCACTGCAAAGACTCTCAACAAAACAGAAGTGTTTCTGGGGACACATAAAATGACGGACCGGGCTAAAGGCTAATGCTAAGCTAACAGTCCATGTGATCAACACCAGGTGAATCATGTGACACTGACGCTCTAACAAACCAAACACACTCAGCTTGTTGTCAAACCCACTGACAGGTAGCCGTCTGCACAACTTCTAAGTCAAGAAGAAGAACAACTGAAGGCCCCAGACTGGTCCCTCACTTTATCGTGTCCCCAGAAACACTTCCTGTTGGGCTGTTGGGAGTCTTTACAGCTCATGTCTTGTTAAATGGTGAAGCTGTTTTCTGAATTTGTAGTCTTGCACTTTCAGGGCTGCGATAGAGAAACATCAACTGTATGGCACAGATCTGTTTTGTGAGGTCACTGTGACCTTTGACCTTTGACCTCAACCCTCAAATTCTAATCAGTTCATCCTTGAGACCTTGTAAATGTTTGTACAAACTCTGAAGAGGTTCCACTGAGTGTGTTACTGAGACTCTGTCAAACAGCTGCTGTCAGGTGTGTGATCCTGTGTTAACACTGCATGTGGGTCTCGTCCAATCAGCTCTCAGCGATGGACTCCTACCTATGTAGATCTGCCTGTCGAAGCGACCGGTCTCATCGAGCAGGATCCAGGATGTCGGGTCTGTTGGTTCCAGCCAGAACGACCACGTTGGTGGCCGTGTTGAAACCTGGAAACACAGACGGAAGACGAAGAGACATCTTATCACACCTCCACCAGACCGACCCGAACCACCAGAACCATGAGAACCATGAGAACCACCTACCATCCATCTCCACCAGCAGCTGGTTCAGCGTGTTCTCCTGCTCGCTCTGACCCCCAAAGTTCCCGCCTCCTCTCTTCCTTCCCACGGCGTCGATCTCATCGATGAAGAGGATGCAGGGCGCGTTCTTCCTCGCCAGGGCGAACATGTCCCTCACCTTCAGAGGTCAGAGGTCAGAGGTTCAACCTCAGTGTCAACACAACATCTGGTTCTCAGACAGAACATCTGTCTGTGTCCCTCCCTCCCTGACTCACCCGGGCCGGGCCGACGCCCACAAACATCTCCAGGAACTCGAGCCGTTGACAGTGATGAACGGGACGTTGGCTTCCTCCGGCCGTGGCTTTAGCCAGCAGAGTCTTCCCCGTCCCAGGAGGACCGGAGAGAACTGCACCCTGGGAAATAAGAGAAGAAGACGGGAAAATAAATGAATCTGTCATTTACAAAGACGAATGACAAAGATCTAAACCAGATTCTTTATCTGAGCTCTGGTCTTTATTTCAGCCTTTTGGACGATTTGAAAATGAAAATGTTTCCACTGACGCCTGATTGGTTTAAGTTTATCTGTAACGTGTCATGTGTGAACATTAATTCAACTAAAAGCTCAGGTTCTCCATCAGGTTCCTGGCCTGGTCTCCTGGAGCCCAGTGGACCTGCTCTGGGTTCTGGGTTCTGTTGGTACCTTGGGGATCTTGGCTCCCAGGTCCTGGTACTGCTGCGGGTTCTTCAAGAAGTTGACGAACTCCAGGATCTCCACCTTGGCCTCCTCACGCCGGCCACGTCCTTGAACTTCACCTCGATGTTGTCCTTCATCATCTTGGCCGTGGACTCGCCCATGCTGAAGGGCCCGCCCCTCCCACCGCCGGCGCCGCCTCCCATTGGTCCTCGGCGCAGGGTGAAAAGCAGAAAGCCGATCAGCAGCAGAGTGGGGAGCATGCTCATCAGAAAAGAGCTGAGGACAAAGAGGAAATGTTTCTAAAACGTTCTGACCCACCAGCTGTTTCAGATCATGTAAGAAAATGTTTGTGAGCATCTGATAATCATCAGTAAAGGTGATTTTTTTGAGAGACCGACCCATCGCTCTCGGTGCTGTAGACCACGGTGGCTCGGAGCGATGGCTCCAGACCGAGCTCCATGTGCGCCGTCTCCAGGTTCCTCTCAAACGTGTCCACGCTGCCGATGTTGAACCAAACGTAGCTCTGCACACAAGACGACGTGTTAGTGCCACGTCACAGTTTTTTGTTGTGTAAAAATGAGGTAAAGCTTTGTTGTTAATTCTTCTAGAGACTTAGAGAAGTTTCTGCTTCAGTGTGATTCCTCTCACCACGTCGGCATCGGCTCCCGGCATCAGGATGACTCTGACGTACTGTTTGTTGATGACCTCCAGCCGGTCGACCTGAACACACACACACACACACACAAGATACTTTTAAAAACTCTTTTTCTTGTTTTTTTTCACCTAAAAACTGTGAATTTGTTTCTGAAACTCCAACATCTTCAATCAGACCAGGACTGTTAACGCCAGGCTCCGCGGTGTTTCAGTGTGTACAGCTATTTGTTTCCTCAGTTAACTCGTATCCCATGATGCTCCTCACCAAGCCTCTGCCCAGGTATCGGTGGACAAAGTCCTTCCAGCTGATCTCTCTGCCGCCGTCTCTGAAGTAGAAGTAGAACAGAGCTGAACTGACGCCAGCCGCCGTGATGGCCATGTACCTGAAATCCTTCTCATCCCAGGGGAAGTCGCCCTGAAGAAAAGAAGAAGAAGAATTTAAACATCTCATGACGGTTTATATCGTCGTATATAAAATGTTCTAGATGAATATTTTAATGATTTGAATGTGATGTCAGGTTCATTAAGATACTAGTTAGTTGACAAACCTTCTGTAACCGGCTCACCAGTCTTTTCCTCCTCCTGCTCCTCCTCTCTTCCCTCCTCCTGTTGATCTTCCTCTCCTCCTCCTCCTCCTCCTCCTCCTCCTCCTCCATCTGAAACTCACAGATTATTTCATTACAACAACTCCCTCTCACGTTTCTATTCCAGTCTCAAGTTTTTATCTCAGCTCTGCTTCCAGTGGCAGAGAAAGGATGAGGAATGAGGATGTGATCTCTGTTTATTTATCAAATATCTGCTCCACACCTGCTCTGGACCAAACCTCGCTCCACAAACTGTCTCATGCTCAGGGTAATGTGAACTCTGACCCCTGGATACTTTAAGACAAAGATCTGAAACCAAGAGGTGGTGGAAGTGGTTTTTTGACACTGTTTCTGCTGCTGTCTGCAGGTAAATATGTCTGAACCTGCTGGACGACTCAAAAACATCCTGTTAGTATTTGTAATACTGGCCCAAATCTTCGTATAGCAAACAGATGCAAAATCACATTTACAAATGATCAAATTATAATCACAGCAGCGCGTCGTAGACCACAAAAAAAGATCAAGCAATATCAGATTTAATAAAGTGACATAAAATCCCGTGGGTCAGTGAGGTTTTCGAGACGTTTCATGACCCAAACTTCACCTCACCTTTAGGTTCAGTGGAGTAGAGTCGCCGCTGAGTCGACTGGAATCTGCGACACGACAGGAAGTTCGCTGGAGTCCGATGCACGTTCTGGAAAAAGACCAAAGAGACACAGTTACCGCAGAACAGAGAGTATATGGCTTCATAACCACATGCTCAAGGTCACATGACCTCCTTCACTTCACTGTGAACGCTGGAAAATAATTCAGTTTAGTTCACTTCACTCTCCAGACAAGTGGGAAACTGGTTCATGTTCCCCTGCTGACCCCCAGGTCTGTTAGTTCTGGGTCTGCTGGGAAACCCTCACACCACAACACACACACACTGATTTCTTTAAAAAAGAAAAATACAATGGTGTTGTTTTTTTTTTTTTAATCTTTGTGTCAGCAGTTTTGTGTTTGTCTCTCTCCTGCTTGACCTGCCGTGACCTTGTGTACAAACAACATAAAGAATGGTTTTCACATTTTTCGTGTGACCTCGACCCCATTTAACACCAGTGGGATGAGCTGTTAGAGCAGAATATTACTGCCCATAGTTCATGTCCATGATGCGTGTGTATAATCACTTAAGTACACAAACATCACCTGACACGGTCATAAGATAAAATCACATTTATCACAATGATTGTGATATTTTACAGTTATTCTTGAAAACATATGAAACTACTTGGCATTCACTGTTGTGATATGTACACTGAGAGAGTTACTGGTTGCCATAGTAACTGCCCCGGCCACCGTGAAAAGGTGATTTCAGAGTCATTCACTCTGATCCTGTGTAATGAATTACTCACTCTCTGGTTCACGTGGAGCTAATTTAAAGCAGCAGTCTCAGTCAGACACCCCAAGTGAGGATGCATTATATTTATAAATATTACATTATCTTACAGTTTTCAATACCCTGACCTCTCTCTGTGTTGTAAAACCCCTCTTCGACTATAGTGGTCAACGTTAGTGAAAGCGTGTGTACGATTATCTCCAAGCTAATCTGTGGCTAATAAGATACTGCTAGCTAATCCTTCTGACAATACTGATGCAGAATAATAATAATAGTCGGTCTCATTTCTGTTTCTATAATTAATAATATAAAACAGTGTGCTAAACTACATAACTGAAGTCTCCTTCACAGAGTTAACCGTTACATCACCCGGCGTTGACCGTTAGCTCGTTAGCTTAGCTAGTGACGAGCGGTGTTTTCACAAACAAAAAGTTACGTCTTCGCGTAAAACGCGCTTTTGTTGTATAAAACTGTGCCGAATTAAACACAGGAGGAAATAAATATATCTGAGGTCTTACATTAAGTTTTAAATTGTGTGTTATCTTGTTGTTCAACAAATACACCTGAATTGATTAGCTTTGCCCTGGGTTTGGCACCGACTCAAGCTAGCTCAACACCTGCTCGTCTAACAAACACAGCTCAGTTTCAGTCTAACCTCTGCCACCTAAAGTGGATAGTTGAACATTACGCCCCACACCAAGTTGTATATTGCTATACACCTGTTATGAAAAACCTCCACTTTTACTCACCGGGGCAGAGGAGCTCGGGTATCCGGTTGTGAAGTAGCGTCCTGCCGTCACCGCGGAGAGCCGAGCTCGGGCTCCCGCAGCCCGGCAGAGAGGCAGAGCGGCCGCCGAGAGAAGCCTCAGCAGCTGAGACATCCTCCCTGTGCCGCCGGCCCGAAGTTTCAGTCAAAAACACCAACTTCTGCGGTTAAATCCCTCCAGTGCACTTCATGGTGTGACTGGTGCAAATGTATTGAATAAGAGCAACGGTGTGAAATGTCAACGGGTGGATGATGTAAAGGTCCACGAGGCTGTCCACGGAAATGCCTGCAAGAAATTACTGTTTAAAATTATAATTCTATCAATTATAAAATTATTTTTGCCACAATAATATTATTTCTATATAATTTAATATTTCTTTTGCTAATTGATGGTGAGTTCATACGTTTAAATCGTTTAAAATAACCTTATTGTAGTCAGGCATGAGAAGGTCCGCTGTGGGTCCTCACGGCGCGTCTTCACTCTGATTGGCTGATAACGGAGGAGCACATTCTCCCCTGCTGTTCACCTCGACTACATGTAACAGTCACTACAACGTGTGGTAACCATGACTGTGTTTTTGCCACTTCCGTTCATGATAAAAATAAAGAAAGAAAGAAAAAAAGAAAGGACAAGATTTTAATTTCCTGTAGTGACACTGATTTCAGCTCTGGTTGGGAAATAATGAAACTGCCATGTGAGTGTCAACAAGAATCCCAACAAATTCAATACATTTAACAACATAATAACACTAAAAGTACAACAAATGCAAATACATTAGTAAGATGGAAATAAAGATAAAAGTAATAAAAGCTCGGTGGTAAACAGCAGTGAACACAGTTTTTTATTTACCATCACAGAACAAAAGCAGCAAATACTTAATGCCACGGTGTTGAATCCAGAACATTTTCACTTGATAATTAAATATTAGTGACATAATGATATTAATGTAAAAACATAAAAACTGGCTATTATCTTACACTGAAAAAAGAATGACTGACAGTTGGATTGTCAATTACTTGAACAGAGAACCAAAAACAGAGGAATGACATCAATAATCAATAATCAGCTGTAGGTGCTTAGAATCATGGATTGAAGCAAATGTAACACAACTTTAAAACTGGGGCAAAAGAAATCAATGAAAAAAAAGCAACACAACACACCTGACCAACTCCATCCCCTGGTTCTGACCTTTGACCCCATGTTTGTTACTCTGACATAGGAAAATATCCTGGTTCCTCCTCAAGTTGTACCTGATCAGTCTTAAATGGCTTCTTCATCTGGTTGCTGAAATGAAAAACTGCATCCCTGCACCTTGAAAAGATTATCATTGCTGTCAAAGGCCTTCAGCTTCCTCTGTAGGTGCTGTAGGAGAACCGGCTCATTAGCAGAGGGATGTGGAACTTCTGCTCCGGGTCACTGATGGTGAACACAATCTGAACACACACACAGAAAAAGGAAACACAAACACACACATAAAGTAAAAATCATTTTTGACAGATTTGGCGACACCTTGTGGTGATCAGTGGTCACATCAGTGTTTACATGTATGAATTTGCAGTGGTGTAAGAAGAGCTCTTTGACTGTCACCATGTGGCTGAACCAGAACATCAGTTTCATTATTTAAAATGAACATATGAGTAAAAACACACTGAGCCTCACCTCGACGTAGGGGTAGAAGGAGGTCTGACCCCGATCCTGCCAGTATGAACCGGTTTCAAAGCGCAGCTTGTACATCCCAGGGGTAAAAGCTTCTTGGCTGATGAGTCCTGGGCAGCGGCCATCTTTGTTTGTTGTCCTAAATGTCAATGAGTTTCATTAAAGCTCAGATGTTCCAAGACCCGGACATTTACCCGGATGATTACCTATTGCAAGTGTGGACAGTGTGCTGGAGTGTTTTCTGTTTCACTTGGTCTTCTCATACACACATGTCCATTTTTAAAGATGTGCATAAGTTCTTCTAGCTGAGCTCAAATAATAATAAAACCTAAATGATAAGTGAGTGTGTCTGTGCGGTGTAAAAGTAATGTAGAGAGACTTTAGTGGGTTTTGCAGCTGTGAGTAGGTTCGAACCCTCACCCAACACTCAGCATGTTCCATATGATCAGCTTGGAGTCAAGTTGATGCAGGCTGATGGCCATCTTTGCTGCTGGGACGCCATCTTCGGTGTTCAGCACATGAGTGGTTAGGGGGCTGGACGGAGCTGCTGCCATGATCTGCTGGAGAAAAGGTGAGACGAGGTGAGTCTTACCTGTGTAATGTTCTCTGATACAGTCCAACTTTCCTCAGTATCAGTGAACAGGACACACAAAATGACCAAATATACTGTTTAAAACCTACATGTTCAAGAAAATCAGTGATAAAAGATCTTAACTTTACTTTTGAGGCACGGTAAACAAACTGGTGACCCCTGACCTGACCAGCTCCTCCTGCCCCACTCAAAACATCTCAAGGTGTCCAGCAATTGGTGCGGTGTTTCTGTCCTGTAAATGTGAGCTCCATCTACACATACAAATACACCAGTCCTAGAAATAACCTGTAATATTAATCAGCATTATGAAGAGACCATGCTAAAGGTGGTTCCCTGCGAACTGTGGACTGACAAGCAGAGAACAGGGATTAACCTTCAGTATTGATCCGAGCTGAACAAAACGTTCACTTCCTGGAGACAAATGCAGATCACTATTACACTGAAATGCATTAATGTGAAACCAGTCAACATTTCAGTTCATCTGTTGCAGTCTTACCTCTGTGGAGACGCTCCTCGCTGCTGCAGCTAGTTCATTCACTTCCCAAAACTGATCCAACCAGTTGTTCCATCACTGTGCACGCCCACTGCTCAGGGACATTTTACCCAGACTGCACCGCAAACGAGACAAGGTGTCAAAGGTCATCTTGAATCTGATGAGTGTGAGTAAACCACCACCTGACAATGCAGCATGTGGCTCACTGTTTAAGCGCCTTTGTTTGTACATGATAAGGATCCACCGACTTAATGAGTGTATCATTAACAGCCTGAATGGAAAGTTAAACTTCATATTCATATTTTAATTGCACTGCAATTGTTTGCTCTGTCAATATTGTCATGTTTTCATAAACCTCTGAAACGTCACTCCATGTAACTTCAGTATCTTGATTATGATGAATGCCATATATTAATCCTTCTAAACAGTATTATTCCAGGTTAAACTTCCAGTTCTGATGTTTTGACTATGGCCTCATAATTAATTCAATTAAACCAAACAGCTTTGAGCACAAACCTTAAAACCTTTATAGCTGTTGACGAAATACCAGACAATATTAGATTTAGTGCCGAAATGACCCAGAATACAACAACATTTTAAATTTCTAAACAAAAATCTATCATTATTACAAATGTAAAGCTCCAACACATCTCTGTTTTATGAAAAATACCTTTACTGCACTCACATTAAAATACGTTACATTCAGCACTGAGAACAAACACAAAAGCATCAACAGCAGATACACCGAAGCCAAATGAAGTGTCGTCGTATTTCCAAAACGTTTCTGTTCTTTCAGTTGCAGAATTTCTTATTAAAACATTTCAGTATCACATTTTTTTTTTTTTTTTAAAGTCTGAAATAACGTTTAAGTATAAAGTGCAACTACTGTACACATAAATATATTCAAGTGTTATTTTCAAACTGGCAAATATTGTACATGAATGCATCTGAACATATTTACAGTCTGTCACAGTTGTTCATGTCCAGCTGGGTGAAGGTGCCGGAGGAAAAGTCTTTAATATTTCACTTGGCAACAGTTTGGTGGCTGTTCTCACCATAAAACCAGTCACTCAATATCTGGTGTAAAAGAAAACTCAATGTCCTAGAAGGCAAGTGGTGTAAACAATCTAAATATTACATACTGAATGTGTATTTACACTGGATTAACTAAAATACAGTGCATCCCAGAAACTGAGCTGTCATTTGAGAGTGTGTTGGAGTTGGTAAACACAACTATTAAGTTGCCTACACCAGCTTGAATCAGCTGTTAACCTGAAACTGCATTATCTTATACACCAAACCAAAACTAAACTGTCGCAGTCACTTATCCAGTAGCTAACATGTCAACCTACAACCTTAGCTAACATGAACCAAACTGTGTCTTGGTGAACTAAACTACTAGCTAGCTTGAACAAAACCGTTTTTGTCATTAAAGAGAATAGCTAGCATGAGCCAACCAGGCTAGTTAGCAAGATCCAAACTGATCTGCTAGCTACCCTAAACCAAACTAGCCTAACTGATGTGTTAACAGCTAACCTGAACAAACCCGTTTTTAGCATATTAGCTAATAAGAACCAAACAGTTTAGCTACTGATGTGATAGTGAACCAGGACCAAACTGTTTTAGTCATTAAATAACAGCTAACAGAACCAATAAGTTTCTTGTCAAACTAAACCACTAGCTAACCTGAATGAAATTGATTTGTCATTGTGATACATTAGCTAGCACGATCCAAACAGTTTTTGCCAATTCACCGACACATTAGCTAACCATCACCAAACTGTTTAGTCTCCCAGTTTACCCGACAAGCCAACAAGATCCAAACATTTTTGATTAAGCTGATCTGTTAGCTAACCCAAACCAGACAATTTCATGTGTCAAACTGATATATTAACTTGAACCAAGTGTTTTAGTCAATAAACTGATCAATTAGAGAGGGGGAACTGAACACATTTTAATCTTCCTCTTTCAACAGCTAGCTCTGATTAACAGTTAGCTAATGCAAAGGCAACTGTTAAAGGTACTTATGATCAAGTTAAATCAAATGACTAATATATATATATATAAAATATAAGCATTTAAAGTGGAAAAATGCACCTTTCCCATTTATATCCACTACATATGATTTTCATTTTGTGCTGATTCCAGGAAATTGTCAGAGCCTTTCTATCAGTTATGCTTGATTTCCTGAGTGAATTAATAAACAGAATTCACCCAGAGAGTCATAAAGCTGTGCTCAATGAGCCTTTTACATCAAACTGTAATGCAGTCCTGCACACAGCTGCTTACACATGATGATAAAAGGCCTGATGAAAATAAAATGGGTGATAAGGAGCTGCCAGCTGCTGCCACACTGACTTTAATAAGATAGATCAGAGTGGGGTCCACGGTGGGAGGCAATTTGTTAGGGTGATAAATGGGGACAATTTCATCTTTTTAGTAAAGAAAATTTAGATTTTTTCACTGTTGCTATGGATAAATATAGCATAGTGTATACAATAGCCATACACAGGAAGCAATATTAAGTTTAACCCAAATCTAGACACTTTTTGGTAGGTAGGATGTTCATTTTAAGATGTCAGACATTACAAAGGAGAGACCTACATAAAATTAATCAAAAAGTTGTTATTATGAATAGTCTCTTTCCAGAAAGTGTCGAGTGTTGTTGTTAGTGATAGATTCAAGTGTGGAGGAGGATCAGTCCGATGAAGTTCACGTTGCCAAACGCCTCCTTTGAAGCATCTTCCACCCCAGCTGTTTTGTTACAGATTCAAGCTTCTGTTTCTGGAGCGTGAACAGAGAGAGTAAGAGAGAGTCTGAAACCAGATGTTTGGAAATTTCCACAACAGAAATATGAGCTGATCATCAGTTATAGTTTAGAAAACAGTGCGTCCTGCTGTATAAGGTCAGGAGATCACTGAGGCCTTAGACGGTGGTGTGGTTAGACAAAAAACTAAAGACATCAGAGCTGGGGGGCAATAGACGGTGTGGGGGCGGCTCTGTGAATATTTGGTTGTGATCAAAAACATATAGCTTCATCGTTTACTGGGTTGAACCATCCTGACTCACCACCAGTGTGTGAGTGAGTGTTTGTACCTGAGCTGCAGCATCACAGGTCGTCCTCCAGATCAGACTGATGCTGCTTTATCTGGAAACACAGAGGAAGAAGGGTCAATTAAAGCAGGCTGCAGTTAGCCTTGATTAGCACAGCCTCCCCCCTCCTCCTCATCCTCCTCTTCATCATCACTGCAGCCTCATTTCAGACGAACACAACACACACACACACTGCTGCACACCCACATTTATATTTTTACATCATTCATCCCCCACTTCATGAAAAAAAAACACTTGTTTCCTGTTCATGTTAAAACACTTTGTTGCACACACACACACACGCGCGCGCACACACACACACAGACAGTAATTACTAACACACACTGTTATTCACACACACTCAGTTTCTTCCTGTCAGAGGAACAATGGTGCAGATTAAGGGCCGGTCTGTTCGCTGCCTCCGCTCAGATTAATGAGGCAGCTTCGCTCTGTCAGGCAGGTATAGGAAGCCTGCGGGCTAATTCTATATCATTATGTTTCCCTGTAAAGAAACAGAAACAGTGAAAGCACCGTTTCCTCCGCTCGGCTGATCCGCTTCACGCCTCTGAGGTGCTGAATAAAAAAGACCTGCGAGGCGACAACAAACACGTCGGCCACCACAGATTATGCAAATTGTTTCTCGGACGCTCAAAGCAGAGCAGAGAGATGAGAAACCACATCACTGTAGAGGCAGGTGAGAGGACGGACCGAGGAGGATTAATAACATCTGTAACATCTGTAAAGGATGCACCAAGGAAATGATATAACCCTGATTATATCTTATATTTTATCAGTGATTAATGGAGAAAATAATTGGCAGATTTATTGATAATGAGATGTAGAGATCAGCTCCATCCTCCGGCCGACCTGACAGGCGTTGGTGTTAGTAACTGACTGTCCACCAGAGGGCAGAGTTACATTACCTTCTGTTACCATCAGAGCTGATGCAGAGGGGGCAATTATTGTGGTAGTGATTTACCCTTGGGGTGGGGCAGGTTGGGATAGTTAGGTTCCCTGTGGGGTATTGGTGGAAATATTTACCCATCAGAGATAGAAATGGCGTGGTGGTAGTAGTAGGGGTTGTAGTGGCATATATATTTACCCTGAGGGGGTAGTTGTTACATACATTCACCCTGTGGAGGTAGTAGTGGTGTATATTTACCCTGTGGGGGTAGCTGTGGGGGTAGTAGTGGTGGTAGTGGAGTGGCTCGTCCTCGCTGGCCTCTCCTGGTTCTGGACTGTCTCTCTCCAGACTGCTGACCGAACCTCTGCGAGGAGAACCAGACACACTGGGCTCCCTGCTCTGAGGACACTCTGACACACACACACACATACACACACACACACACTTTTGAGTTTCTGTGCTGTAAATTAGTCCAACACCTAATGAGGTCGTGCTGTCACTCACACTCATCATGAGTCAGACACTTCATTGGTACAAATGAGTAAGAAAGTAAAAACACACTGAGTCACATAATTAAGCACAGAGTCGCCTCCTCATGGTCGTCTCAGGTCGCAGCTCTGTTCACCCACAGTCTGAGGAAATATCAGCTATAGAGTGGTGTAGTTTGTTTTATGTGCTGTGGCTATCTTGACCTTTGACCTGTAACCACCAACCTAATCAGATTGCCCTTTTGCAGCACTGTCTGAATGTGCTGCGAGAATAGAAGAACGTCTCTGAACCACAACATGTGGAAACTTGAAGCAGATGAAACAAATGGTAACAAAACTGATCAACAGAAGAAGGAGGAACGTTGTCTGGTCTGATGAATCTTCATTTCTGCTGCAACATTGAGATGGTCGGGTCAGAGTTTGGTGTGAACACCATGAAGACTAAACACCACAGTTGACAGTTGTTGTTGTTGACCATGTCCGTTCCTCTGTGACCACAGCGGACCAGGATCTTCTGGAGCTACTTCCTGCAGGAGAAGCTTGCCTCCAGGTCAGAAAGCTCTGATCATCTCAAACTGGTTTTCTTTGACCATGACGATGAGTTCACTGGACATAACAGACCTCCACAGTCTTCAGATCTCAGTCCAGTAGAGCTTCGACCTTTGGGAGAGGTGGTGTCACATCAAAGAATTAAAGCAGATCTGAAGGCTAAAGAGACCAACCTGGTGACTCATAGTGTCCCATATGTTGATATGAAGTTGTGTAGGTGCAGGTTTATGTATAGAAACACCTACAGCACCTTCATCTCTTTGTCCTTCCTCTTTGATCTGTGATACTAGTTGTCAGTTAATTAGCAGGTAAATGAGCAAATGCCACGACGGTACAACAGACAAACATCAAGGTCCTTCAGACGTCATCGTAACACATATAACCTTTGTAATAAGTGAGAACCATCAACATGTCACTGGATCTTTCCCTCATCTTTTTATCCTGGTGAGGGAAAACCAGGAGAAATAAAACCACACACACACACACACAGCGCTGAAGGGGAGCTTATGAAAGGTTATGAGGCCGGTGTTTATCGCTGTTTACCTCGCTGTCATAATCCACGCTCCACTGGCAGCAGTTTTGTCATTGAACCATTAGTCACAGATGCAGTCTGATAGCGGACCACATCTGATGGTAAACACACCGACTCACTCTGCATCACCAAACGCCACCGCGCAACAACTCCCCAGCACCTCCACCTCCACCTCCACACAGATCATCTGCAATAATAAACTTCAATCTAAAGTTCAGTCATCCTCTGGGTGGATTAAACCTGAATCAGTCTGATGTATGAGGCTGATGTTGTTGAAAGTGTGATCTGTGTCGACCACATGATTCACGCTGACAGGTGACATGTTTATTAAAGTAGATCCACCTCCTGCTCATTGTATCCCTCCGCCAGTAACCAGTCACAATCTCTGCTTCTGTTTCCAGGTCATAACTTTAAATAATGACCAGAGGTATGTTTTTATGCAGAACATTACAAGGTCACAGTGAGTTTGACCTTTGACCTTTGGTTATAAAATGTCATCTTTTCATTTTATCCATAAAGTTTTAAATAGTGTCAGAGTTGGTGCATGAATGACCTTTGACCTTTGACCACTAATTTCTCATCAATTCATCCTTCAGTCCAAGCGAATGCGAAAGGCTTTAGTGAGACACCGTGTTAACAAGAACGTGATGGATGGAAAACAGAAAATACAAAATCAACAACAAACAAACTGTCGTACAAAATAAATGATAGGAATCAAACATATATTAAAGTTTCTGCAACAACTGTACAATCTCATCAGTTTCCAAGTTTCACTTGTACCATCTGTTGCTGCAGCTGTAGCTAGCTAGTGTTAGCCTCTGCCCTTGAGTTGGTTGCAAACCTTATCTCTGGTTGATTTTCCAGTGTTTACAGCTGACTCGCTCGAAAATGTGAACAGAAAGGTTTTAAACAGCTCAGTTTGTACCTGGGACGTCCTTCCTCTGTCTGTCCATCTTGTCCACGCAGTCCAGCAGGCCGTCGATCTGAACCTTAATCACCGTCAACTCCCTCTTGATGGCGAGAAGCTCGGCCATCTTCACTGCAGAGACGCAGAGGGAGGTGGGCAGAGATTCAGAGGTGATATCAGCTTCAGACACTTCTACAGTTCTAATGCAGCCATTTTACACAGTCATGTTCCTGGCCCACTTCCCGTTCCAACATGACAAACACACAGTTTCCCCTGTTGACTGGTTTGGACAGAGCTCCAATCTCCAAACCGATCCAACACCTCTGGCGGGATCGACCGGACAGGAAGAAGAACCAGGGGCCCAGTCGTACACAAACCAGTCTGAGTTAAGGTTTCAAATGAAGCTGCATGGGAGCAAACACCTGCAGCAGGTTCAACATCTGGCAGAGGCAATTATCAAAATGCTGTCTCAGATTTCCCAGGATGTGGATATCTTCTGGTTCTGACCTCTGTACCCCTGCACCACCTTACCATCCTCTCAGGGCTGCTCCCACCTCCTTCCATCATCCCACCACAGGAGCCTCCACCCTGGCTGTGCTCAGTAATGGACCACTGGTGCTGCCGACAGCTCACCAAACGACCCTGAAAACTACTTCACCCACTGAAAGCTTTTCGACCTCGGGAAGCTTGCAAAGGCAATCTAATTTCCCTGTGATGGGGTGCAGTAAAAACTATTAAGGCTTGTAATAAACTAGTATAAACAATTCTTATTTGCCATGCACTATTAACTCGGCCTAATTGCGAGCGCTGATAGGCTCGGCTGGGTTATGGCAAGGAGGAGAAGCCCTGCGGTACAGAAGCTTTTAATGAAGAGACCATCTGGCGCCCCCCCCCCCCCCCCCCCTCCCTTCCTCCATCCACCCGCCTCCTCTTGCTGCACCCTGCGGCCCTAACACCGAGACGAGCCATCACACGGGCAGGAGATAACATGAACAGGGTTTTAGAGAGGAAACATCCTCTGAGTGCTCCAGGTCTCCACGGGGGCTCGTGTCAGCCGCAGATTTTTAAAGACTTTGAGATAATATTAGAGCGGCAAATGTGAACACAGTCAGGTGGACTGAGGTGTTTAACACGCCTGTGTGCCGACCTCTGCCCTCGGTGTCTCAGACCTCTTCGGTTAAAAGCTTTTTAACATTCAAACCCACGCACGTGCTGCTGCTGCTGCCTCCGACGCTGCAGCTCCTGCAGCGGTTCACTAACAACCCTCTTATGGCAGTTTTTGATGTATTCAACAACCATGAGCGTCTCAGAGAAACACCTCATATAAAGAGAGTGGAAACCTGTGCACCTTAAAGTCCAGTATTTCATTTTGGCACGAGCACAGGACGATCGAATCATGAAGGTTAGCAAACAGGCTAATTACACATTCTTCTCCTGTGTTTTATTTTGAAGTGCTGATCCATCAGAAAATATATTTGTGGTTTAAAGATCTAAAAAAACATCTCAGTGTAGTTTTCCATCTCCTCTCTGGAGCTTGAGTATCAACGAGTTGGTTTTAGCCAATCAGAAGAGAGGAGGCTCTGGTCCTCTCCTCTGATTGGCTTAAATGTGATCCAATTAAAAAAAAAAAAAAAATAGAGCAGATTTCAGAATAAAACACTCAGAGAAACCAAATCCTGCAAAGTGGTGGATGGTGCAAGTCCAGCTGGTGGGCGGGGCTTTGGTGTGACTGCTTTCTTGTGACATCACAAAGTCACAGGAAGTCCTGACTGGCTGGTTTTAAGGCTCAGTCTGTGTTACTCTTCATAAGTTTGACATCAAAATGAGGATGTGTGCACAAAAACTCCTTAGATAGAACAAGATAAGAAGTATGCACTGTGAGCATACTGTCCCACGATGCACTCCCGGCTCTTCAAAATACAATAGCAGGCTACAGTCCTGATGAAATGTTAAAACTCTACAAAGTGATGTCTACATTTCCTCACTGTGGGACCTCATTAAAATCTAGTTGGTGCCGGTTCAGGCAAAATGCATCCTGGGATACTTCAGTGTAAACATCAGCTTGGTAATAGCATACTTAACTGTTCATTTAGTTGGCAGTATTCAGTATATACTCATTCAGTACGTATTAGCAGGACATTAGTGAGCGGTTACAGGTTTCTGAGCGATCGGATGGAAACACAGCAGATTTCAGGTGAACACTCCTCTGCTGTTAAAGTGTCTCAGATCTGTTGTATGAATAATTTGAATCTGCAGCTACAACTGTCAGACTGATGGATGTGGCTCAGTAAAAACTCCATTTATTGAACGTTTATCTTCAATATTTAGCAGCGTAAAAAAAAAAAAAAGAGAAGCAGAATTACTGCAGCTCTCCCGCTTACATTTGGCGTTGCTGTTGCTGCCGCCGGAGGACGGGCTGTGTGTGCTGTTGCTCCTGCTGGACGCTCTGTTGCTCCTCATCCTCAGAGCCGCTGTGGAGGACGAGGAGGAGGAGGAGGAGGAGGATGAAGGACGGGGCCGTTTGACAGGACTGGGATCCACTGGGACGGAGGAGGGGACACGCTGATAGTCAAAAACCCTGCAAAATAACAATAACACACACAAACAAGGATTAAACACACACACACACACAAGTCCCAGAATGCACCACTGCCTGAGGCTCTGCAGCAACGTGCTGCTTGTTTGTAGCCCGACTGTTTTATGGCTGTAATGAAGTGGAGACTAATTTATGTTGTGAACAGATTTAATCTTGTGACAAAGTGAAGATCGGCTCCGTTTGTGTCTCTGTGTCTCTTCACACCAAACAAACCAGTGGAGTGAAAGTCTGAGCGATAACACACGGTCGCAGCTACATTTCCTTTACATGTCGGGAAAATACATAGAAATCCACTAAAGAGCATGTTGTTGTTGTTGTCGTTGTGTTTCCTCTTTTTGTTTTTTTAGATGATTTATATCGAGTGTCGAATCTTTAAAAGCAGCTCATGAATATTCAGTTTCGTTTCAGAGACTCAGTCATTTCCTGCAGCAGCTGTTCACTTTTTAATGAAACAAGCACGAGGAAACAAGTTTGGGGACTATTTTTAGCGGCGGATTAATAAACACTCAGTGCTGTATTGAGCCTGTGACTGAGTGACTGAGTGAGTGATCATATTATGATATCACAGGTGCTGAACCCAAACTGAAGGCAATTTTCTGTCACTATGTGATGGACAATAAAGTTTTTTGAATCTTGAATGAATGGGGTCTGTTGTTGTTACTCTGCTGGACCTGAGTAACATGTTTGGTTCCTTCATCATTTATAAAACGATGAACGAACTGAATTCTTTGCTTCTTTGGCTTCATCCACACAAACACACATCATTGTGTTTTCAAATAAGAATAAGAAACAAACTCTGTCCACACTGTTACACACCTGAAAACACACACACACACACACACCTGAGCCCTCAGCAGCAGCTGCACTCCCTCTCCTGACCACTAGAGTGAGTCTCCAGCTGTGAGTCAGTCTCCATAGACTCCCATGTCAAACTGTTCTTTAGCTCTACAGCAGAAATGAACATGTTTCCATCCTGGTGCTCTCTTTGCTCTAACGCATAGTTCAGCTCCTTCAAACAAACTAACAACAAACTGTGATCGTAAACGAGTCCCCACAACATGCTGAACACCAGCACACTGTCACACACTGTCAGCAGGTATCAGGTGTATCAGGAGTGTGTGTGTGTGTGTCTGTTTAGTATTCAGGTCTTTGGGTCGACTGTAATTGGGTCACATTGACACTGGAGCTATTCATTTTCATTTTAAACTTCTTCCTCCATTAGTGTGATCGACACGTTCAACCTTTAGCGGGAGGAAGACGAGGCAGCGATGATGACGTCATCGTTGTTATGGAGATGAAGATGGACCTGAACCAGAACTCCGTCACTCACACACCAGTCAGTATTTAGTCATCAGCTGTTGAAGTAAACCTACACCTCCTCTCCATCTCTATGCTTTTGCATTTATCTCCTACATTTCCCAGAATGCCTTTCAGCAAAGAGACGTTGACTTGGAGCCGTTTCGTTGTAGATCATTATACAGACAGAAATCGATCAATACTGATTGATTTTCTCATTGAAGTTAAATGGGAGTAACTTTTTTATGTTTTACTTTTTAAAATATAAATCAGCTTTAAATCAGACTCAGACGACAAACGCCTGACGACCAATCAAAGAACGAGACGAGTGAAAAACCAGCGTGTGTTTAATCTGTGATTCATGTCACTACAATAAAAACAAGAAGAAGATAAAGTGTCTGTCCCTCCTGTCTGAAGGACGTCCTCTCACCTCGACAAAAAAAACCCTCTTAATTCTTATAAACGTATTAAAGTGATGTATAAAGAAGTTAATTGAGAATGAAGGCTGAGCCGTTGTTATGGAGCTGCAGCTGAAAGTCGACTCAAAGTGAATCTGGTCTTAAACCTGCAGCAGCTGCAGCGACTCACTCACCTGCTGCAGGTGAGACTCACTCCGATATCTGCTATCATCTTACACTCCCTCATTTCAGTGTTTCCTGCCCCCCCCCCCCCCCCCCACCCAACGGTGGTTTGTCGCCGTCTGATAGAGGGTGTGTGTGTGTGTGTGTGTGTTGCTGTGGTGATGATTGGCAGCTCCAATTTGATGCGGAGAGCGATAGAGGAGGCGACGAGCAGCCTTTCCTCTTCCTGTCAACCTCTGCTGTCTATCACAGCAGCCATCTACAGCTGGAGGAGGATTGACTGCAGGGGAAACATGAACACACTTCATCTCTGTCACTGGCTCACACACACACACACACACACACACACACATACACACACACACATACACACATATACACACACACGGTTCATTTTCAAAAGACGCCTCACATTTACACTTCAAAGGCCTGAGGTGATAACATGTGGCCTCATAATGTTCAGGGGATTTTCACGTTTACACCTGAAATGAGCGAGTACACAACAACGACAGCAACAACGACAACAACAACAACAACAACAACAACAACAACAACAACAACAACAACAACAACAGCAACGACAACAACAACAACAACAACAACAACGACAGCAACAATGACAACAACAACAACAACAACAACAACAACAACAACAACAGCAACGACAACAACAGCAACGACAACAACAACAACAACAACAACAACAGCACAACAACAACAACAACGACAACAACGCTCGGTGCGTTCGAGGACGCTCCGTTCAGGAAACAGGGGGAGTTTTGAGGAGTCGCATCAGATCTGGACCTGGTTCTATTAAAACTTTGAAAACAGGTCAAAGGTCAGAAGATGGTGTGATAGAGTGTAAATCTAACACTGAACTGAAAAAACACTGTACAAAATGTTTTATATTTCATGTTTCATCTTCTTTTTTTTTTCCTCTGCTGCTGTAACAAGTCATTTTTTATAAGTGGGATCAGTAAAGTTACAGACTCTCTTCAGTACATGCATTTTATATTTCAGTTTACCTGTGTATATAACATAAACAACCTAAAGCCTTTATTGGCAGCTGGAAAATGTCAAATGTTAAATTCAAGACATTTTAAAACAAAATGATTTTTTTTTCTTAAGTTTATCTTCTGTATTTTTAAGATGACAGAATATCTGATGTAACTCAACAAAGACAACGTGTAAAATGTTTTAAAAAAGTTTTTGATTTTGTTGGATTTTTTGTTTTGTTCTGTGTTTTGTCTTTTTTTTTTACAGTGTACTTACAGTATAAATGTTATATTAGCCTACACAGTGTTTTAAATGGATTAAATGGATAGATAGATAGATAGATAGATAGATGGATAGATGGATAGATGGATAGATAATGTAAAAAGTTGCAGATTAAAAATGTGACCGTCTGTTTCAGACTTTCAGGTTTCAGTTTGTTTTTCTGTTGTTTTATTCATGACTTTATAAATAAATGTTGTTTTTATGCTGTTTCTGTGTTTTATCTCTGATGTTACTAAAATATGTACATATATAAATATATAAATCCATGTTGTTGTTGTAAAGTCGGAAAGAATGTGAAGCTCAGACAAACGTTAAAACTCCTGATTCAAAGTGTTGAGCAGGTTTCAGATGTTTTTATATTTTTATCCCCTCACACGGTTCAGAGTTGTTAGTTTTCAGGAGGAACTTTGTGACTCTGCCGCTCAGTGTCAAACACACCCACACAGACACAGACACAGACACAGACACACACACACACACACACACACACACACACACAGACACTTTGCTGCTGTGAGGATTAACACACGATCAGCAGCAGCACGGATTCGTGCAGTCGTGATGATCAGTGCTCAGATGTAAACACACACTCAGACCTCCTGCTGTGTTTGTCCCTGCAGTCTCAATACATCAGGATAACGGCTGAGTGTGTGTGTGTGTGTGTGTGTGTGTGTGTGTGCTGGTCGATGGGGGCCACTGTACCTCTCACTAAGCTGATAATCCGCAGCCCGGCAGATAAACGCCTATAAATATTTACAGGACGGTGATGTTGACACGACCGGGTTCCACAGCTTTGCATCCTGTCTCAGGCTGCGTTCACAAACCAGAGCTGTGTAAAAGTCTCCAGGAGAGAAAAAATAAAAATACTCCTGATCATCCCTGGAGGAGAGACTCATTGTGTTCTTGTGATCAATCCATCCACACCTACAGTACATGGACAGTTTAGAGTCACCAGTGCATGTGTGAGGACAGTTGGAGGGAACCCAGAGCAGAACACCAACAATCACCTCCACCTCTGCCTCCAATACTTCACTTAAAGTCTCTATGAACTTCACCTTTGACCTTTGTTCACCAAAATCTAATCAGATATTACAGAGACATCAGGTTGACAAGCACGAAACCAGGAAGTTAAGGGACGTTTATGAGCTGCAGTGTCTGCCATTAATCGCTTTGTGTGACGTTTAGGGGACATTTGTAAAACACAGCGTCTGTAATAGTCTTGCTGTGTAAATTGCAGTGTCCACCTACAGCCTGGATGTGAGGCGTTTAGTGTTTGTAAATTGTACATTTTGACCTGTATATCAGGTACTTTATGAATATCACATTCACAAGGCCAAAACTGTATTTTGTGACGTCACCGCAACCTTGACCTTTGACCTCTGACTTCCGAAATTCAATCAATTCATCCTCAAGTCCAAGTTTGGAAAAGTTCTGTGAGAGAGAACTTGAAAATAAAATGGACGCTTCATCAGCAGGGCGCGATGTGATGTCACACTGCTCCAGCTGGTGCTTGTTAGCATGGACAGTTGTTATTTCCATGACAACAGTAACTACGGCGATAAATGACTGATTACTGTTGTTGTCGAGCTGCACAGCACAGATCTGTGAATCTGTGTGAAAACACGAAACAAAGACAAATAGGAGGATGCAGACGAGTGAACGGAGAGGAGGAGCGGTGGGGTGAGGGGTGGTGGTAAGTGGGGGGGGGGGGGGGTGGATGTAAACTGAGTGGAGCATTTATCTGAATGACTGCTGGATGCCAACACACTCGTTTGTCATGCTGTCAGACTCTCTCTCTCTGCACTCATCCGTTGTTCTCTCAATCCTCTGCTCCTCTCTTTCATCTTCTGTCTCTCACTCTACAGCTTCCATACAGTTATCCTCCTCCTCCTCCTCCTCCTCCTCCCCCTCCTCCTCCACCTGTCCTTGACTTCCTGCAGTGATCAGTGTTTCTAGCCTGTGGCGTGGCGTTCAGGCGCCGTCGGTCGACTGCTGTTCGGTCGGGGGTTTTATTTGCATTTCTCTGAGTCCTTGTGTTTCTTTTTAACCTTTTTTCTACAGAAAGTCAAATGAGCCGGCGACGCTGCTGCTGCTGTCGCTCACTTTCACTTTGTTTTACGTGGAGGTTTTTTCACCGTAGAATGAAAAGACTGGGTTTAAAAAAGGTCCTCGAAAGCATCGTTCAAGAGTCGACTCAGAACAAGGAACCAATACAAAGTTTTCTTCATGATTTTTTTTATCTTTTGCTTCTCTTCTGTTTTGTCTCACTTTATTATTAATCAACAGTCAGGCCCTTCCTCGGGGCCCCTGAAAGGCAAAGGGGCCCCTACTGGCCCCCTGTATTGCCACATTTTACAATGACAACTTTAAACCCCCTTTAACCTCTGATGAAGACACTAAACGCCACACTGGTGCTGCTGAGATGTACGCAAGACATTTAGGAGACGTCTATAAAGTGTCGCATCCACAGTCGTCTGCACATGATGCATTTATGGGACACCTGCAAATATTAATGTCTGCCAATAGGCTTCACAAGAGGCGTTTATGGGACATCCATAAATTGTAGCATCTGTGATAGCCTGCACCGATGTGTTCAGGGGGTATCTGTAATTCCTACTATTGCAGTGATCGCAATAAAACAAGAGTATTGGGCAATTTTGTCATGAATCTGATAGGGTGGGCAAGCTGTCAATCTGGGCAGGGGGGGCGGGGCGGGGTCTACGCCCATCCAGGCCCACCCGTAGATCAGCCCCAGAATCTGGATATGAGGCGTTTAGAAACACTGGTGTGTTTTTAAGACAAATCTGCTGCGTAGACGTTTCAGTTAATGATCAGTTTTTGTCAGCAACAGTCTGAGTTTTTGTTTTGCAGCTGCTGAGTGAAGCAGGAGGTCGGACGACTCCTCTCTGTGTGTTTCCTGTTGATGTGCAGCCTCTCTGTGATCTCCAGCTGCTCAGGTGAGTTCAGGAGGTTCAGGTAGAGCGAAGAAGGAGAGGAAGAAGAAGAAGAAGGAGAGGAAGAAGGAGAAGAAGGAGAAGAGGAGGAGGAGGAGATGCTGCTGCTGTCACTGAAATCGCTGTTGTGGCACATTTTCCCCAACGAACATCAGCACACTGTGTTTTCCTGCATTGTAGCCAATTTGCTGAGTCGTGTGTGTGCGTGTGTGCAAATAAAAGCCGTGTCACCTTCACTGCTGTCAGGGAGTTTTACAGAGCAGCAGAACTGCCCATAAAAATGTGTTTACAGTGAATTACTGTATCCATTCAGTTCACTGACAGACAAACGGCGCAAAGACGAAAATGTACATGCATAAACAGTGATGTGTTCAGGGTCTCATTTCCCCTCCTGTCACTTTGTGATGTCACAACAAAACAGTCACCCAAAGCCCCGCCCCTCTTCTGGACCCACCATCCAACAACTTGGTGTTTGGTGTTTTATTCTGAAATCTGCTCTGTTGATTTTTATCAAATCAGTCAGAAAACAGTCAGCCAATCAGAAGAGAGGCTCAGAGCCTCCTCTCTTCTGATTGGCTGACGCCGACCTGTTGTTACTAGAGCTCCAGAGAGAAGCTGAGAGAGGAGATGGAGAACTACACTGAGATGGTTTTTTATCTTGTCGTGGATCAGATTAAACACTGAACTGTAAATTATGGTCTTTTTAAACATTTTAATGGCTTTCAGTTGAAAACATAATGAAAAGTCTTTCTCTCTTTCTTACACTCTGACTTTGATCTTAATGAATCTCCGTCCTGCCGCTGGTTCGTGGCCCTGGAGGCTTCGTCCTCCTGCTGCACAGTGGTAACGGCCTCATCACTGCATCAGCTGCGCTCCAGGACAGATGTACATACTCAAAACTTACTTTAAGAGTAAACACATTTTTCTGTCTCGACATGTTTTGGTTTCTTTAATCAGTGAGTGATTCTTTTTTCTTTTCCTCTTCTGTTTTCTTTAAACTCATTATTCTGTCTGTTGTTTATCTCTTTTCTCTTCACTCATTTAAACTTCAGTGATGTGATTTTAATCTTTTCCTGACCTCTCTCTCTCTTCACCATCCAACTGCCCATGATGTGACCCCGCCTCTTGCCCCTGGATTGGCTCCACCCCCTCCAAGCCCCTCTAAGCATAAACTATAGGATATCTAAAAGACGTGCGCTGTTTTGTCTTTGTTTCTGCAGGAAGGGAATCTGCAGAATAACCTGAACTGAGTGTAGATGGTGGATGGAGGTTGGGGATGGGGGGTGGGGTGGGGGGGGGTGGGGGGGCTAACAGCTGCGCTCATCCTCACAGAATGGCTCTTCAACCGTCTGAAAGCTCAACACAACGAGGTCAATCGAGGATCCACACACAGCTCCCATCTTTTCCCCGGAAGAGCTCAGAGATGAGAGACGGATCCTTCTCTGTAACCTCAGCGTGAGGCGTTTGCTGCCATCAGACATGCAGGAAATCGGCCTGTTGTTGCTGTCGCCACTGCTGCTGCTGCTGCTGCTGCTGCACGCCAGGAACAAATGGAGGGAGCTGAAGCCGTTCGTGGCCAATTTCCTCCACTCAGCTGAAAATGTGCAGCTTGAACCACTCAGGGAAACACATTTAGGAGACGGTGGTAATGGTGGTGATGATGATGATGATGATGATGATTGTCCAGGGCGACCGCCTCCATCATGTGGTGGTAAAATATCACTTCAGCGTTCTGTTACTTTTCCTGTCACACAATGTCTGGCAACTTAAGACGGCTCCCTGTTAGTGGGGTTTGACAATAAGCTGAGGTTGTTTGGTTTATTAGAACGTCAGCATCACATGATTCACGTGATCATATGGACTGTTAGCTTAGCGTTAGCCTTAAGCCTGGTCCGTCAGTGTTTCATGTCCCTGGAAACACTTCTGTTGTGTTGTAGGTTTCTCAAGTTTTAGATCTTAAAAAGTTTCCCAGTGGATCTTGAACGCAACAGAAAAACCGGTCCATAACAGAGTTTCTGTCAAATGGGCGTGGCTTCAATTCTATCATTAAAGCTGCAGTTCCACCTTCCACCACAACGTGGGTTTCAGCGGGCGGGTGGTGCTGCTTGTGTTTTACCTCCTCGACTCCTCGAGCAGATGAAGAAGCAACGACAGAGAAATAAGTCGATAATCTCCAAATAAATAAACAAAGAGTGTTGACTCAGCCATGAAGGACGAGGTTCCTCTGTAACTGCTGCAGCTTTACAAGCTTCAGTGAATGAGCACAACAGCTCACACTGGTTTTATAGACGGGGATTTTATTTTCTTTTGTCTAATTTTAACAAACTCGTTTCTTCATAAAAATGCAAACAGATCTTTAGTTTGTGTTGGATTGAAACTCAATGTTTAGTCAAAACTGAGTGTGATGTGTTGTAAAACAAGAAGCCGTGGCTTTATAAAGGCCTCTGTCTCCGGACCCTAACGACAGGTACAGCAGATCTGGATCTTGGGGATGTTTGTTGTTTGTGATCACTGCTTTACAGGTGAGTGTCGTACCTGTTGTAGTGGTCGTCGGGGAATCTGTCGTACTCGACCTTGTAGTCCGATCTGAGGAGACAGAGACACAGAGAGACGTGAAGGTCACAAACTGAAGGAGACGATGAACGAGCTCTGTTTGTCTGTTATTGATGTGGATGCATCGCACATGTAAAGATATAAAGCATCGTCAGATGGAGCAGCTCCACAGGCTGAACTGAGCAGATGGCTTCAGACTGAGCCTCTGGGCAAGGCAGCAGACTCTTACTGGGTCAACAGAGCCACACAGAGCTGGTACCAGTTCACAGGACCTGGACATAAACTGACCTGATGATGTGACAATGGGACACTGACACACTTCACATGAACCAGTCTGAATCACATACAGTCTGTGGTCAGTAAGAGACCGGACTGGACCTCAGACCTTAACATGACGGACCAGGCCGGGGACACAAGGGCCCAGGTCCCTTCTGTCTCTCAGGCCCTGAACCCTGACTGACTTGGACCACGTCAGCTGTAAGTGACTGTGTGAGACAATGAAAGGGTCCAGATGCTGTGACAGGACTGGGACAGGACCTGATGATGTGACAATGGGCTCCGATTTGGGTTTGGATTCCAGTACGGGTTCTGGTCCCATTCCCGGTAAAGGTACCCGGAGGTCCCGGTACGCAGTACTGGTTCGGGTCCCGGTTCCGGTACCAGTTCGGGTCCCGTTCCCGGTTTGGTCCCCGGTACCAGTTCGGGTCCCGGTTCGGGTTCCGGTACCGGTTCGGGTGCCGGTTCCGATTGGGGTTCCGGTACCGGTCGGGGTTCCGGTACCGGTTCGAGTCCCGGTTCCGGTTCGGGTCATGGTGCCGGTTTGGGTCCCGGTTCCAGTTCGGGTTCCGGTACCGGTTCGGGTCCCGGTTCCGGTTCGAGTCCCGGTTCCGGTTCGGGTCGCGGTTCCAGTTCGGGTTCCGGTACCGGTTCGGGTCCCGGTTCGGGTCCCGGTTCCGGTTCGGGTCGCGGTTCCGGTTCGGGTCCCGGTTCCGGTTCGGGTCACGATGCCGGTTCGGGTCCCGGTTCCGGTTCGGATTCCGGTACCGGTTCGGGTCCCGGTTCCGGTTCGGGTCACGGTACCGGTTCGGGTCGCGGTACCGGTTCGGGTCCCGGTTCCGGTTCGGGTCGCGGTTCCGGTTCGGGTCACGGTGCCGGTTCGGGTTCCGGTACCGGTCCCGGTACCGGTTCGGGTCCCGGTTCCGGTTCGGGTCACGGTACCGGTTCGGGTCACGGTACCGGTTCGGGTCCCGGTGCCGGTTTGGGTCCCGGTTCCGGTTCGGGTCCCGGTACCGGTTCGGGTCCCGGTTCCGGTTCGGGTCACGGTGCCGGTTCGGGTCCCGGTTCCGGTTCGTGTTCCGGTACTGGTTCGGGTCCCGGTACCGGTTCGGGTACCGGTACCGGTTCCAGTTCGGGTCCCGGTACCGGTTCGGGTTCCGGTACTAAAACCGGTACCGCGACCAAAACCGGGACCCGAACCGGTACCGGGACCAGAATCGGGACCGGGAACAGTACCGGAATTCGAACGGGACCAGAACCGGGATTTGACTTGGATTTGTATTTGACTTCACGTTGTTATGAACTGTGGGTCATTTCCTGAAGTAACGTCAGTGTCCCTGCTGACTGACAGTGAGGGACAGACACTGACCTGATGATGTGACGATGGGACACTGACACACCTCACATGAACCAGTCTGAATCACATACAGTCTGTGGTCTGTAAGAGACCGGACTGGACCTCAGACCTTAACATGACGGACCAGGCCGGGGACACAAGGGCCCAGGTCCCTTCTGACTCTCAGGCCCTGAACCCTGACTGACTTGGACAATGTCAGCTGTACATGACTGGGTGTTAGAGCCTTAAAGTGTCCAGATGCTGTGACAGGAATGGGACAGGACCAGGCCGGGGACACAAGGGCCCAATTCCCGTGTCCTCTTCTTTAACCTTCACTGGCCCCTAACACGCCGTAGTACAGTTACATCATGTCGTCTTGCTCCCTGAACCTTCTGGAGTGGGACTCATCCCTGACAGCTGAGCGGTCACGTGACGTCCTGTCACGGCCGACGTCTCTCCTGACGACGTGACGGCCTCGACATCTAAGACATTTTTTGGACAGAACTCATCCGTGATTCAGAAAATCCAAACTGCAGAGGAGACAGAGGAAGAATCAGAGGGAGAGCCGGAGAGTGAACTCCAAACCGTGGCACTATTTATCCACTGAGAAGCAATCAATAACCATCACACACACACGCACACACGCACAGACACACACAACACACACACACACACCTCTCTAAGTGAGGACTCACAGTAATAAAGAGGACGGAGGAGATGGAGCAGCAGAGGAGTGGGCAGATAAAGGTGGACACAGACAGGAAGGTAATGACTTGTGAGGAAACTGGGGGATTTGGAGTCGACTTCATATCCTCCCAGTCTTTTGTTAACAGCCGTGTCATCGCTCCTCCTCTTCCTCCTCCTCCTCCTCCTCCTCCTCCTGCTGTCGTTGTTCATCTTCATCAGCCTGTGATGGGCATTAATCAACATTTAACGACGGTATCGATCCGAGGCCGACTCAGCCGTGCGTTTCCTATTGAGCCGTGTAGGAGCAAAACGTTAAACATGACTATTGATCTGCAGGACGGGCGCGCTCCTCCGAGCCGGGATCACGCTAAATGACTCTTTTATAGCTCACACTGCTGGTTTATCTGTGTAATTAGCTTTGATATTAGAGCAGTGGCACCTGAGAGGACGCGCCTCCTCACCGCCGTTCTTATGAGCCCATAACAGGCGACAGCAGCGGCTGCTCAAGTCGTCGTAACGCCTGTAAAAAACGTCCTTCAGGCTGTTTTGGATTTTATATACAACGATCTGGGCTCTGGTCCACAGTGGTGCGTTTAGGAGAATTAACACAGCGTCACTTTAAATGACCCCCTCAGCCTCACTGAGGTCTGTTCTCCAAGTGGAACCATTTCAATCCGACCTCGCAGCGGCTCTCTGAGCAGGTAAAGGGCCTCCTCTTACAGGAACCCAATGAAAATGAGCTGTTATTTAAGTGCGATGGTGTTTGAGTGGGCACATTTAAAGTTACTGCGTTTCCAGAAAGCCATTTCTTTGCAGGCAGTTAGAGAGAGAAGTCTGATTCACACACGAAATATTCAGAGATGGAAACTGAAGAAGTGGATTTTACTCTGAGAGAAGGAAAACGAGTTGTGTTGTAATGAACTGAGCTGAAATGAGCCAGGATCAATAGTGCGACAGAGTGCAAATGTGATTTACTGACAAACAAAAAGGCTGGGAATACCAGGGTTCATCCTCTGGAGACCACACACGTTCATCCTGCTGACATGTTGAACCCAAAGCTGCTGTTAGACGTTAACTCTGACTTTAAACTGGACTCTGAAGCTTCATGGTCAAACTCATCTCATCCACAAGGTCGTTCAGGCAGCGATGTGTCTTTAAGACAATGTCCAAAAGGTTGTGCATCATCGTTTTCAGAGCGTCGCCAGGCCTTAAGTTTTCTTAAACGTTCAGCACCAACGCTAGATGGCGCTGGCCACTCCCCCAGCCTCTATTTGGCCACACCTCCAGCCTCTATTTGGCCACTCCCCCAGCCTCTATTTGGCCACACCTCCAGCCTAAGTTTGGCCACTCCCCCAGCCTCTATTTGGCCACACCTCCAGCCTAAGTTTGGCCACTCCCCCAGGCTCTATTTGGCCACACCTCTACCCTCAGTTTGGCACTCCTCCAGCCTCTATTTGGCCACACCTCCAGCCTAAGTTTGGCCACTCCTCCAGCCTCTATTTGGCCACACCTCTACCCTTAGTTTGGCCACACCTCCAGCCTAAGTTTGGCCACTCCCCCAGGCTCTATTTGGCCACACCTTCAGCCTCTATTTAGCTACTCCTCCAGCCTCTATTTGGCCACACCTCCAACCTAAGTTTGGCCACTCCCCCAACCTCTATTTGGCCACACCTCTACCCTCAGTTTGGCCACTCCTCCAGCCTCTATTTGGCCACACCTCCAGCCTAAGTTTGGCCACTCCTCCAGCCTCTATTTGGCCACACCTCCAGCCTAAGTTTGGCCACTCCTCCAGCCTAAGTTTGGCCACTCCTCCAGCCTAGCCAGCCTAGATTTGTCCCACAGCGACCTGACCAGAGCAACAGTTGGTGAACATGTTTAAAATATTAACAGCAGCGTTAGCGAACTGATGACAACTGATGCTAACAGGCATGTAACATCATGTAACATCACAGTACTGATGGAGCAACATCTTCTACGACCAACCAGCTGCAGCCTCAATGATCTACTTCCTGTTCAAACATGGATTTAAAGACACAAAACTTCCATCATCCATTTTCCTCAACCAACAACTCCAGGTCATGATTTCATGTGTTTATATGGGTGTCTGTTTTACACATGTGCTTTTTCCCCACTTTATTTTTTAATTAACTCTTTATGGTCTTAATGGTGGCACATTATGGCCTTATTAAAAAAGGTTTACTATGCCAATAATAACACACACACACACACACACACACACAAAATATGCTCATAGTTGATGTTTTGGCATCAAACAAAAAAGTGACTGAAGTCTGAAGTCAGCACTTTAAACCGACGTTGACAACAACGGTCCAAGTGACTCTGTCCTGATGCTGCAACATCTGGAATCAGTCACATGGTTTAAATTCTAAATGCTCGAAAATAAATGAAGTTATTGATGATAAAACACAAACGCCGAAGAGGAGCAGGCGACAGTCTGTGCGTTGATGGTGTGTTCGCTCTGCAGATTGTCCTCGGCCTCTGCACTCGTAACGACTCACAGGAGGATCTGAGGTAACAGCGTGAAAACAGGATTTAACTCCAGGAAAAACGCCACAGCTGGATCTGCCCCTGCTCGCATTATTAAAATCCAGGCAGAGAGACAGAGAGAGAGAGAGAGAGAGAGAGACAGAAAGGCCTTTATTCAGCAGCTTTATCTCGTTTTAAGGGAATTTCTGGTCATTTCAGGGACGTTTCATCACCTCTGCCACCGAGGTTAAGCCTCTGTCTGTCTGTCAGCAGGATTTCACTGCAGCTCTCTCTGAGATGTGGAGGACAGATTGGCCTCGGGCCACGAGTGGCTAATTAGATTTTCGAGATCCAGATTTCGGCCGGTCCTGGGGGGGGGGGGTGTTGCAGGGTCAAGAGCTGAATTCATATTAAATTAACAGTGACACAAATGATGCATTTGAGAGCAGCCGCAACAGTGATGGCGGAGGCTCGGACTCTCCAGAGCCACGGATGAATCACACACACGTACATTGTTGGACTGACGAGGAAACTGGAGCACGAAGAAGTGCATCATGTTGGATATGAAAAACACCAGAGGAGGCTGCGTCGTCGTCACACTGAGGCCGAGAGGAGGTGGAAAAACCCCCAGAGACAGAAACGACAAGCATCTGGGAGGTTTCCTGACCATGGTGCGTTCAATGTTCATCTGAAATATCATCAGACAAGTGAAGGAGAGAATGATCAATAACATATTATTGATCGCCATCAGGATCAAGTTCTGACTGTGTATCTACAGGATATCTGCAAAATAAATGTCTGTCAGGTGAATGTTATTGTCTTGATCTTAATCTACACGAGGCCTGTCACAGTTATGACGTCATACGGTTTCCACTCCTCTGTATAAAAACAGCTGGATGCACACGCTGTTTATATGGAGGAGCTTCATTTCTAATATTCGACGACCACATTTCAATGGGCATCGATTGACGTTAGCATCATGGATTCAGTTTGTGTTATTAAAGAGGAACTGTGCTACGTTTGTACCTTCATTAAACAGCTTCAGTAACTGTGATGTTAAATAAATGACCTGTAACATGTCACAGGGTGAACGGAGGCTCTCTGTCTTCCACCTACTGTCTCTTAGCTGAAAACCAACCTTGTAAGATCAGTCCCACCGACCCAGTGTCCCAGCTCTCGTCCCGGGGGCACTGCAACACAAACACGTCCCATAACCTGTCATCTCTTGCTTATGGCAGATAAGACGACACAAATATACATGTTGTAACATCATTTATGATAAACAACATTATCCACCGCTCTGTTGATTGAATTCTTGATGGCTTTGTTGGAAACGAATGCACATGACCAGGAGGAGGGTTGGCAAAACAGAGGCATAGTTCCCCTTTAAACTGTGTTTAGGCTTATACTATAATAGAGGCATAAAATGTGTGTGTGTGTGTGTGTGTTTGGTTAAATCCAGGTCAACTCTGTGATTACATTTGAATTATTCAGGTCACATGAAGTCGTTTCAGGCGACTTTGCACCTGCACAGTTCTCAGAGCATCTACATGTGATCTGGACCTTTGTGAGTGGAAACGGACAAACAGCAGCAGTTTTGTTCTGTTTGTTTCACTGTGAAACGCGTCGAGAAATACACGTCAAATACACGTGGAGTTTTATCTCTGCGTGGATGCAGAGTGTTTCTGATCATCACAGTGAAGAAGCTGCTTCAGGTGTTAATAATAAGGACTTTAATCTGCTCTGCCTCAGAACCAGAGGCCGTTCTCCTGATGGGAGTAATTACAGAGCGGCGAGCGGACGTCGATAAACACCACGGACAAGCACACTGTGTGGAGAGAGAGAAATCAATGACCTGTTTTATTTTGACATTAGAAGTCAGCTTTGTTTTTTGTGCAGAAGAAGAAGAAGGAGAAGAAGAAGAAGAAGAAGAAGTGTTAACAAGATCCGACCGAGCTCGAGGAGTCGCGGCACAAAGAGGAGACGAGGGGATGATGAGGAATTTGCATTTATATAGCAGCTTCTTAACGCTCGCTCCCTCCAACACAAACGACAACATTCAGCATCGATGACACCCGACGTGGCGCCGTCAAAGGAAGCGGTGAGTTTGGAGGCTCTCGTACATATTCATGAGCTCCTCATGGCGGCAGGTGAGACCACAACGGTTCACACGCTGCAGCGCCACATCCATTTATCCTGATTTACCACTGCAGCCTGCGGTGTCATAAATCAATGGTGGCGTGCTGTAGCGTTGCGAGGAGGAGGAGGAGGAGGAGGAAGAGAAGGAGGAGGAGGAGGAGAAGGGGGAGGAGGAGGAAGAGTAGGAAGAAGAAGCGGAGGAGGCAGAGGAGAAGGAGGGGGAGGAGGTTAATGGGCCGTTGAGCCGCCGTCCTGCCAACTCAGCTCAGGTCGGCTCGGTCCGGAGGAGCCGGTGCGCTCAGCGGTGACCTCACTCACACTGAGGTCAACGGGACGTCAATCAGAGCGACAGGAGCCGCCGCCATGTTACTGTGACGTTTCAGGTCGTAGGACGTTCTGGTGTCGGTGAGAGTTCAACAGACACATTGTTACTGTATATTTCTGGTAACTTTCACTTTTACTTCACTACGTTTCCAAAATAAAACACATACAACTCGAACGGAGCTGAAATGAACCGACGATCAACAGGGTGATAAAGTGACTGTAAATGTCCTGAAGTGACCTATAAACACAGGAAGTGGTGTCAGTGTTAGTTAGAGACACTTAATAAGTGAAGACTTTGACTTAAGTGAGATTCTTAAAGTCGACTTTAACTTCTATTACTGTCGTAGTGTCTATGGAGACTGACTCACTGCTGGAGGCTCACCCTAGTGGTCAGGAGAGGAACTGCGGCTTCTCGTTGTGAAAACCTTCAGGATTGTGACTTTGCGGATTTTACTACATTCAATTTTACTTCATTTCACTGTCGATTATTAAATATTTTATCAACAAAACGTAAAAAAAAAAAAAAAGTCAGGAGGTTCGATAGGAAGTTGCTGCGGTTTCACTTTGCTCTGAATCAGCAGCAGCGGTGGTGGAGTCGAGGCCTCAGCAGGTCGACCTCTATCTGCACTATTATCTTAATTATATTTAAATTGTGTGTTTTGCTGCTCGTGTGAACAGGGTCGCTCGGTTCAGAGTTGATGAGGTGAAACCGGAGGAAGCAGCAGACGCCATCAAAGACGACATTTAAATTCAAATTTAAACAACGAGGCTGTTTGGTTTTCTCTCAGGTTATCTTCCCCTCTCGTGTGTGTGTGTGTGTGTGTGTGTGTGTGTGTGTGTGTGTGGTTAAACTGTTTTTGTTTTTATCCTCTCTTTTTCTCGCAGCCTCTTTATCGAGTTGTTATTTTCTCCTCAAAGGAAACGCTGATTCATCTCTTTCCACTAAACACTCATCTCAGCGGGGCGGTCGAGGGACAAGAAGACATAATTACAGTGTTCTGCACAGCGCTCTCTCTCTCTCTCTCTCTCTCTCTCTCTCTCCTCTGTCGATACCTTATCTCTCTCTATCTCCTCTCTCACCCTCTGCCTCTCCTTTGATTTGCCTCCTCATGCCGTCGAAGTGAAGTTAATCAGGAGGAGATAAAAACAGCCGGAGTTCACTTTGAACAATGAGGCCCCTCCCCACCCACCGAGGGATCTAAAGAAGCAATAATAATCAATATCGTTATCAATCACCCAGCCTCTATACGACACACAGTGTCTGTTTCTGAGGCTCAGAGTGAGCTGCTGCACCGTTGACACCTTGGCAGCGGCTGACTCCGCCCCCCTAACACCCAGTTGTTCCATAAAAGGGCAAAGGGGAGGGGCCTATGCTCTTTGGAATCCTGGTCACCAAGTTTCACTTCTGTTACCTAGCAACCACTGGAATGTAACGAAACACAGTCACTTCAATCTCCAACATCAACAACAACAAAGTCCACCATCGTCAAACCTTCATGAAGTTTCCACAACAAATGACACAAACCACTTCCTGTGTTCCTTCAGGGTCCGTCGGAATATGTTAAACACAAGTCACCATCCTGCCGACTGCGCCCTGGTTATAACGGTCGTCACACGTTCAGAAATAAAACACAACGAGGACGGAGCCATCGATCATTTCAGAGATTCAGTGAAGCCACAAGGAGAAATGATGTAACTGCACAACAATGTGTGTGTGTGTGTGTGTGTGTGTTCCCAGCACGACAGCAGCTCCAACTGAAAATGTTGAACTAACAGCTGCTGGACTCTGACAGATCATCCAACATGATGACAGACACACACACACACACACGCACGCACTGAACTAAACAAACACACACTGAGACGATGTTCACATGAGACCTCATATTTACACTCGATGATGATGATGATGATGAGGAGGAGGAGGAGGAGGAGAAAAGAGGATAAAAGCTGAATAACAGAAAACAAGTCGAACAAGTTGTTTCTTTGAAAAAGGAAAAGTCCTGAATAAAGGTATGACTCCAGTTCAGAGCGACTTCCTGTTTGGTTTCAGTTTCACTCTTCTTTTCCATCTGTCTGATCTTAGGATCATTTCAACTCGTGCAGTGTAAAGGAAACGTCGTCTGAGCTCCGGAGCTCTGCAGCGGTGACACATTTTCACTAGTAAAATGTGAAATATGTCGAGTTTGAATCTCAGAAATCAGACCAAGAGCCACAGACGTCAGGATGACTGTGCAAACCCTGAAAGTCTCTCCGTTTTGTTGCTGCACCAAAAGTCGTCATGATGAAAAATCAGCTCTGGTTCATTTTGAACATAATTAAATGATGATTGAACGACTTCACTCTCTGATGGATCAGTGTTTGGATTTATTGTCTTTGCACTTCACATGTAAGAAACTCTCAGTTCCTCGTCTTCGTTATCCGACGACACTGGTGTGAGAGTGAAGTGAGCAGTGTGTCGTCTGGAGGGAAGCTGAGCGGTTAATTATCCCGTCTGATTAACGGCGATCAAAACAATTAAAAGCCGGTGGAGCCTGTGGAAGCTCCGAGCTCGTCTCACTGAGGCTACAGGGAGGAGGTGGGGCGGCGTTCAGCTTCACGGCACCAGTGCAGAGAAGTACTGATAAAGCATTAACACACACACACACACACACACACACTCTGTTTCTTTCACCTCAGACTGGAGCTCAGTCTGTCCCCGGAGTCGCCGCCGCTGTCGCTGCCTGTGAAGCTCAGAGTCGACTGAGCTGCTTTAAAAAGCTTCTCTTTAAGACATGAAAGGACGTCGGGGGAGGGACGTGGTTTCAGATGCACCGGGGACGACTCAGGGCTCCGACGGCTTCGGCCTGAGAGACAAAGCTGCAGAGGAACCGGAGCCCCGAGAGGAGGAAACGAAGGGTAAACAATGACACCACACAATCCACGTGTTTTCACAATAAAAGCCTCAGAATCACAGCGACGCCAGAGGATTTGATTTTCTGTGAAAGTGACGAAGAAAGTGGTGAAATACTGAAGAGAGTTTAAACTTTTAAAACTTGGGCCTTGATGGAGAGATTTCACTGAAGCTGCTTTTTCAGTCTTTACTTCCTGATAAATTATCCTCAGTGGGAAAACTCCAGGTCTCCTGATTCCCTCCCTGTGTGTGTTAAAGATCCACACGTCACCGACGAGAAGCTGGTTCAAACTTCTGGATCTGTGAAGTGAAGAACTTATCCTCAGTTTTTAGGCCAAGATGAACAAAAACAACGACCCACGACGTCAGAGAACGGTCACATGTCTCCGTCCTGAGCTTCAGCACTGAATAACAAGCAGAAGTGTTTTTGCTGCACATTATGATGTCACAGTGAGGTCGACCTTTGACCTTTTTGGATATCGTTCGATCATGGACATTTATGTAAAATTGTGTCACAGCTGATGAACGAATCTGTGAGATATGACTCAAAAATGTGCTCAGTAGGTTCACAGTGACCTTTGACCTTTGAGTCCATGTGGACGTTTGTTGTCAAATCTGAAATAAACAAACAAAAAAATCATACGTTCACGTCAACAATCAACATAAACTCCCCTGAAGAGAAACAGGAAACAGTTCTGTATCTGTAACGACTCATCTGTGGCCTCAGAACCGAACCTTCCAATGCTCCCTAAACGCCTCGTGTGTATACTATCAGCAGAAGCTAGTATTTGCACATGTCCAGTGAACACATCACATTCAGAATACTGGCAGAAGCTACAGCAAATAGATGACACTTAAACGCCTCACATCGAGTCCATTAGCAGATGCTAGAATTTACAGATGTTTCCTAAACACCTCACATGCCGACACGACTCTTTACAAGTTTCCCTGAAATGCCTCACATTCAGACAATTAGAAGATGCTACGATATACAGATGTCCCCTGAAAGCCTCACATGAATTCAGGTGCTACTATTTACAAACGTCCCACAAACGCCTCACATTAACAGACACTACAAGCAGATTCTCAAATTTACAGGTGTTTCCTAAACGCATCACATGCAGGTAATCACAAATATTCATCAGGTTGGGGCAAGAGCAGTGTCTCGTAGCTGTGTAGTGACTCTAAAGTGTATTTATGGGAGGTGTGTGGGGGTGTCACAAACTGTGCCAACATAAGGGGCCAGTGGGGGCCCCTGGGGGCCCCTGGCATTTTCCTGTGTTAATAACTACAAACGCACCACAGCAGCAACACAAACACAGACGCCTCCATCAGGCTGTCGCTGCACCTGCGCAGGTAAAAACATCTGACTGATCGACACTGTGACAAGACTCGCGGCGCTGTTTGTTACAACTTTTCCCGTGTCCCTTGAAGTTTCCTCCCTCGCTGTTGTCATTGATAGATGGCGGCCGCTCGTCGAGCTCCTGTTTGTTTTTTTTTCATCTCACCCGCTCGAAGCCGGTTTGATGTCGTTAGTTTTGATTAGGAAACGTAGAGGGAGGCCGAGCCCATCTGGAACACAACCTGGTGCGTTCAGATGGGAAAATACTACAAAAGACAGAGAGCTCAGTTTCCTGCAGCCCTCGAACGCTACAGAAGAAGAAGAGGAAGAGTCAGACTGTGTAATCAGATAATCTGCCGGTTGATGTTTCTGGAGCTGCTGCTGCTGCTGCACTGATAAAGAAGAGATCAGATTCACACAGGATTATTTCTAAAAACCCACAACCGTCCTCAGTCCAGACTGTGACCTCTGACCTTTCACCTCTGCTCCTCGCACACAGTTACGCTCTGAAGAATTTAAGATAATCTAGTCGCCGCCGTCGTCTCTCACAGAGAGTTATCGGTCCATGAGGAGTGAACCGTCTCCACTGGTTTCCCTCCGCCCGCCTCTAAATCCCAGCTCTGGCCGCCGCACAGTCGCGTCCGTCCCAGGTTTAATCCGTGCAGCAGCGGGCGGCGGAGGGATTTAGGAGGACAGTTTGGCTTTGGTTTCCATGTAAACAGAAGATGAGGTTAAAGCCGGGTAGCGTGTGTTGGTGGGGTGGGGGGGGCAGCTGGACCATCGCTCACTGTTGGCGTCACACAAACAGCAACAACAGAACCAACAACACAAATGACAAACACCACAACAACTGTGTTTCCACGGCGTCTGTTGAATATACACGTGTGTTGACAGACTCATTAGTTACATCAATCATTAGGAATTTACATACATCACCTGAACGCCTCACATTCAGAATGCTGGCAGATGCTATAATAACTGGATGTCCCCTAAACGCCTCACATGCACACCATGGGCAGAAGTTACTATTTACACATGTCCCTGAACACTTCACATAAAGTCTGTTAATGAGCACAACAGTTTACATACATCACCTGAACGCCTCACACTGACACCACTGGCGATGTTAAAATAAAAAGACGTCCCCTAAACATCTCACATGAAGTCAATTAGCAGACACTACGATCTACATGCGTCCCCTGAATGCCTCACACCAGACGCTGTTGCACCTGTGCAGGTAAAAATTGCTGACCAACTGTCTGCAGCTCCACAGGACAAACACACAGCAGCACACACTGACCTGTAGGGGGCGCCGCTTCCTCTCTTGGCCGTCATGGCGCGGCCGACTCTCTGCTCGCCGTTCATCCCGGCGTCTGAAAAACAAACCGTCAGATCAGGTTAAGACGGCAACGCCTGGTGGAGCTGGACAGGTGACACGCTGTGACCCCACCACAGGCTGACACACACACACACACACACACAGACACAGAGTAAATAAACAACTCTCATACAAGTGAAGTGAATGGAGACTACACCACACGTACCTACACCTTCTCCACACACAGACCCGTGGGCTCAGCCGGCCACCTTAACGAGCGGCCCACAGACACTAATTGGCCTCCATCTGTCAGACTGGAGTTAATTTTCTCTCACATTCATGTTGTTTTGCCGCCTGTCAGTCACAGTCCTCTGGACAGGAAGTTACATTTTGAGACTGGCATCAGAAAACAGCAGAAAGTCTGAGGGTAAAGGTCTCAATTAAAGGCTACATGTTTGTGTTAAAGCTCCTAAAAGTATAAAGGTAGACCTTTGTAAATCTGGAGCGCTGCCAAGATGGCGACAGTGGAGCAGCTCCCTCTGAGCTTCAGACACGTGTGGTGTACAGCAAGGCTACGTCCAACTTCATCGACTGTAGCTCAGTGGTGCCAAAGGACAGTGTTGTTGTCCCTGGATGATAAGCAGCTGAAAATATGAGGACACGAGGAGGTTTACTGCCATTTTCAGTTCTGCACTCAAAAACGCAGCGAGTCACGAGATTAAAAACGAACCAACACGAGACAAAAACAAAGAGGACACAGCTAAAACGTGTCTTTTCTAGTGGCCACGCCCACAACAGCACACTGCTCTTCTGCAGGTAACGTAACTACCTCATCATCCAAACCATCTGAGCGTTGAGCTCAACATCCACATCCAGATGTTTTCATTCAACCTCATATTTCTTCCTGGGCCACGGAGTCTCCGCCACATGAAGAGTCCCAGCGTTCGACCCAAGAACACACACACTTGTGTTTGCAGAGTTCATAAAGAACCGTCTCCTGCGGCCACAAGAAACTAATGAGTGACTGAGGCTCCTCTCTGAGGTTTGGACGGACTCGGACGCTCGGCCTCCGTCTGGATGTTGTAATTGAAAGCTGAGAGCAGCTCGTCTCTCCGTGACCTCCATCAGCGCTGGGCTGCGAAGACGCCCTGCTTGTCAAACGGTGTTTGGCGAGGCAGCAGCTGGCCCTTCGCCTCCCATCATCCCCCTCTCTCCCCTACCGCGGCGCTGACAGTTGGCAGCAGGGTTGTTTATGGCTGCCACGCCGACTGCAGCTTGTAGGACATTAGTCTTTTAGTGCGAGGTTTATGAGCGCCGTCACTCACCATCTGTTAACTGCCGGGGCGCCTTTAATCGTTCCCCCCACCAGAGATCGATAAGGCTGCCAGGTCGCCACGACACCCACGGCGTGCGAACGGGTGATTGTGCATCATCGACTGAGTGATTACAGCTATTTACTTGCTTATTGCTTTGCATTGTTGGACGACACGAGGTGGAGGAAAAAGATGGAGAAGGAAAAGAAGGACAAAATGAGAGAGGAGGGAAGGGAAGAGAGTGATGACAGGACAATTTCACACCCTCATGGTTATTGGTTTTCGGGGACAGGCTATTCAAAGTTTGGCAGGAAACCCAGAGCAGAGGCCAGCTGCAGCCGTTTGGATGAGGCCGCGGCGACCGCCCCGCTCCCTCCATCTCCTGTTTGTGTTTCGATGTTTGTCGGCGGATGTCTGTTTGCGGTGTCCGCCTCCGCAGCATCTCTGTCTGTAGAGTTCAGAGATAAGTTTCGGAGCTGTCATCAAAGTGTCGGCACAAAGGAGCTCGACAACAGACTTGACAGAGACGTTTGCTGTCAGATTTCAGTCGGTGGGATCAGAGACGGATCAGAGCGGCAGCTCCAGACGATTGTACCTGGAACACACTCTTCAACAGGAGCTTCATTTAGGTCTTACAACAATATTTCTACAAGTTGTGTTGTGTTGCAATAGAAAAACATCGACTGAGGTGTTTAAACGAACGTCCCGACGGAGCTCAGACATCGGCATCAAAAAAACCAGTGACCAAGAATCGATGCAAAGACTTTTGAGTCTCCAAACGGTCTGGTTTCATGTGATGACGTCCTGTCATCGGTTGATCCACCACAGAGAAATAATGTTAGTGTGAGTGGTCAGCAGAGGAAGTGCAGCGTTCAGCACGTCAGTCTTTCAGCCATGTGTCAAACACCCAGAGCCTTTAATTCAATTCAGGTTACCTCCTAATCAACCATTCACACACACACACACACACACACTTCTACACACCAGCCGTCAGGAGCTATTTGAGACTCAGTGCCTCCCTGACATCACTCTGACACAGGGACCAGGCGACCTGCTCTACCTGCTGAGCTCCGTCCACTCCACGTGTTTCATCACAGGAATAATGGACAGCATGTGCTGCTCTGCTCCAGGCCATGTTTCCTCCACAGAGGCTGGACGGGCGAAGCTAAAACACACCACGTTAACAATGGCCTCAGGCTGAGCACGACGGGAGGCTGACATGACCATGTGGGTTTTACTGGAGGACGACGCTGGACAGGGACCTGTGACCCTGAGGCAACAAGAGGAGGAGCGTCATTTATCAGCTGCTACAGATGTTGTTGACATTCGATCCTCAAAATATGCTGTGAAAAGTGTGAAGTCATTAAACACCTCTCAGAAACCTGGCAACGCGTGACGATGATGATGGATGATGTTCACCACAGGGTATTAATTCTGCATTAACTTTACTTCAGTTATGTTTTTTATTATTTAATTTCAGAAACATATTTGAGCTAAAGTTAATTCAGATGGTGTCAGCCAATCAGAGGAGAGGAGGCTCTGAGCATTGCTGATGCCAAGTGTTGTTGTTGCATTTAGCGACTGTCTGACTCTGGCCAGAACTGAGACCTGATGCATAATCACAACTCATGAGCTCAGGTGCAAACACTGAAAACCTATTTTCACCAGCAGCGATGCCTTCACTGACTCCCTCAGGCTCCAGACGTGCAGGTTTTCCAGGAGGAAAATAAAACCAATAAAAGCTACAGAAAGATTTTTTTTTGGTTTCTACCCTGCGACACATTCAGGAGACTCTGACTCCATCTCCACCAGACTTCCAGAAGGTGGGGTGTGTGTGTGTGTGTGATGATGCAAAGTGCTCACCACTGTTTGGGACATTGTCTTGTCTTTTTCAAACACTAACACTGATGATCTGATGAGTAAACACAACCACACACAACCTTGAACTTGACTCCCAGTAATGAATGAGGAGGCTGAAGTGGATTCTTCATCACTACGATGGTGAGCTGTGTTTTCAACAAGTGATCAATGGTTGTGTTTTTTTCTTGACTTCATTAATGAATCTGGATTTTTTTTTAGAAGACATCAACACACAAACACTTTTGTGCTTTCTTTCAAGTTAGCCTCATTAAAGGTCCATACAGTATAATGGTAAATGTCATCTGGACTTCCTCTGACTTTGTGATGTCACAAAAATAGCCACGCCCTTAATTTTCAATTTCTTCATTACTTTTATTATTATTTTTGAAATGTTGATGAACTGGAGGATTTTTTTATGGATTTAAGAACCAAAAACTGTCTCCTCTCTCAGCTTCTCTCTGGAGCTCTAGTAACAACAGGTCGGTGTCAGCCAATCAGAAGAGAGGAGGCTCTGAACCTCTATTCTGATTGGCTGACTGTTTTCTGACTGAGCCAATAAAAAAACAGAGCAGATTTCAGAATAAAACACTCAGAGAAACCAAATCCTGCAAGTTGTTGGATGGTGGGTCCAGGTGGTGGGCGGGGCTTGGTGTGACTGCTCTGTTGTGACATCACAAAGTGACAGGAAGTCCTGACGGCTGGTTTTAAGGCTCAGTGTCTGAATACAGGCTGTGTGCATTTCTCTGTGGACTGAGGCTTTGATACTTTCACAGTATTAATATAGAACCTAGAGCTGCTTTATAATCACACTACACATGGACGTCTACCTTTATACTGTATGGAGCTTTAAGACGCACGTCTACCTTTATACCGTATGGAGCTTTAAGACGCACGTCTACCTTTATACCGTATGGAGCTTTAAGACGCACGTCTGCCTTTATACGTATGGAGCTTTAAGACGCACGTCTGCCTTTATACCGTATGAGCTTTAAGACGCACGTCTGCCTTTATACCGTATGGAGCTTTAAGACGCACGTCTACCTTTATACTGTATGGAGCTTTAAGGACTCTTTGTCTCTCTGTCAAAAATTTTCGTTCACTTTCTGTATTAAAATAAAATACACTTCCTATAACACATCAACCTCAATGTTCTGGTGCTGACTTTCCAAAATGACTGCACTGTAAAACTCAGATCTTTGTCCACATGAAGACCGAAGTCCAAAAGCAGACACACACACGCACACACACACACCTGCCTCTTCTCTGAACAGATGAATGAAATGTTCCACTGAGGACATCGTCCTCTCAGTCGACTGCATCCATCCACATCTCAGCAGCTTCCACGAGTTGTTTCCTCACATGAACTCACACACACACACACAGACACACACACACACACACACCTGAATGTTCACCACAGTCACACAGCAGCATCACTACATGTGTCTTCATGTCTCACACAAACCACCAACATTATGGTATGTGTACGTGTGTGTGTGTGTGTGTGTGTGTGATACTCACGTCTGTCTCGGTGGCAGTCACTCCTGAAATGAGTCATGACAAGAGAAGAAGAAGGAGGAGGAGGAGGAGGAGGAGTGGAAGAGGAGCAGAGAAATAAAACCTAACGACTGTGTGAGAGTGTGAGAGACTGAATCCTTTACCACCAGAGAGAGAGAGAGAGAGGTGACCGCTGAGTCTGGCAGCGGGTTGTACCATCTGAGAGGGTGGAGAGGAGAGGAGTGGAGGTGGAGGCTGGTTCATTTCTCCGCAGGAAGAGGGTTGAGCGAGCATGTACGGTACAAGAGAGAGAGAGAAAGAAACAGGAGGAGGTGTCGACACTCAGGTAACAACCACACTGAGGTTTACAGGTGAGCTACAGGTGCTCTAGTCCATCAGGCAGGGAACCCCCCCCCGTTTTACCTGTGGAGAGGCCACGCCCACTGGTGGAGGAGGGAAACATCCTACAACTCCATACAGTCTAAAGGTAGATGTTTGTTACCTGAGCTCCAGAGAGAAGCTGAGGGAGAACTACACTGAGATGGTTTTAGATCTTCTCATGGATCAGCCCTTCAAAATAAAAGACAGGTGAAGTAAACTACAGGACTTTTAACATAATAATAAAAAACACTGAGATCAACTTTGGATGATAGATAATAGATAGATAGATAGATACTTTATTCATCTCTCAAGAGAAATCACAGTACCAGCACTTACAGATGTGGGTACCCACAAAACTGCTGGGTTAAAAATAACCCAACCATAAACCCATCAGCTGATCATCTATGGGACCGACCCCACGTTGGGTTGGTTTGACCCAACTGCTGGGTTTTCAGAATTAACCCAGAATGCTGGGTTGTTCATTTGACCCAACCAAGTGAGTAAAAGTGACTCTATGCTGGGTTAAAATGACCCATACGGTGGGTTATATCCCACTCCATTGCCCTGCTACTTTTAGATTACATAATAATTTAACTTTATTATTAATAAATAATTATATTAATAATAAAACATATCATGTAATAATAATAATTATTGTTGTGTCATTTATCATAATTTCCCATAATCATACAAACACACACCATACAAAAACAGGTCACTGTTAACTTGATTTATTGTCAGTTTTACAAATGTTATATCAGCACAGAGGTTAGCACAGCCAGGCCAAATAAACACAAACAGGTAACAATGCTTAGTTTGCAAGTACTCCCCTCTCTCACTCACACACACTCTCACACAGATCTTGCAGTGATGGCTCTGAAGACTTTTCCTCCTCTCTGTAGATGGATGGGGAAGCAGAGATGGCAGGACCTTCAGCACCATCCACCTGTAACAACTAAGCAAAAGAAAGCACAATACAGTGTTCAGTTAATATTAAATAGTGTGATATATGTAACAATTGACATTTCTCAAACAGTTTTTGACTTTTATACTCTGTAAAAGGAAAACACACAGCTGGTCCCCTCGCTTTTTTCACCTGTTTGCGCAGTAACACACGCATTATCGCTCGACGTTCACGATGTTTTAAACCATGAGCCGAATTATCTGAAGAGGTCTCCTCCTCTCCCCATTATCAGAGCCAGAGGATAAGCCCAGTAAAAACATGAATAAAGCAACTTCACGTTAAAAAACGGTGTATCTGACGCTGTTCGGCGGAGACACACAGGCCGTCCGCGGGGCTGAGAGCCGGGCTTTGACAACTTTTGATCCTCAAGCTCGGGAGATTTTTACCGTGAGCCGAATTATCCGCAGAGGTCTCCTCCTCTCCAAAACTCACAGGCCCGGGTGATTAAAACCCGATAAACACGAATAAAGCCGTTTCAAATGAAACTCACCGTTTCTTTCTCGATGCGGCAGAGGGCTTCCCGGAGGAGCTGCGAGTGTGCTCAGTTTGTTTTCCTGGTAAAAACACAGAATAAAGTATAAATAAAAAATACGACAATAAGTAATAACAATAAAGCACGGTCGGTATAAACGTCATGTCCACTTACTTTAACGTTACCTTCATCACTCCAGTGACCGTTACACCGTGATTCCCCTGGATAGCTAGTTAACGTTAGCTAACATTACCGCTAACAATGGCTAGCCAGCTAATGTTACCTGAAAATGTTAAGATAAAAATGTGTAACGGGACAGTAAGCTAGATGAACATTAACGCCAGGAGACCGCCTCACGTTAAACTGCAAAATTCAAAGAGGCTAACGTTATAACATTGTTAACGGTTGTCTAACGTTAGCTAGCATCTAGGAAAAAAAATGCTAATGTACGTACTTTGTAATCACTGTCACAGAATAAAAACCATTAAACCTGTCTGATCCAAGATTGTGAAATGATATTTGGATCACGCTATAACCACAACCTATTCAGATATAGGTAAATTATTCATATTAACCTACCAGAAAATCCTGATGTGTTCAGTCCGACTTCTCACAGAAAGATCCAGAAAGTTCGACGATGAACGAGCGGGAAATTATAACCCAGGAGTTGGGTCAAGTAACCCAACCATGTGTTCATTTATGAATCCCCTTACAACCCATTTGCCCAGCATAAACCCCAACATGTGTTTACAATACCCCAAACAACCCAGAATTATGACCCAGCAACACACCCAGCAATAGGGTTACAGAAAAAGGCCAGAAATAACCCAGCACTTTTTTGTGTGTACATTGGGGCATGCAGGGTTTTTAGAAAGTATGAAGGAAATAGTACTGGATTACACAGTACCGTTTTAAAGAATATATAAGAGTGCAATATAATAAGAGTGCATGCAAGGTAGAATAAGTATAAATTGTAAAATATAGTCGAACTCCACTCTTTGCAGTTGTGCAGGGTGATGGTGTGTACAGCATATGTATTTATTGTGCAATTAGGATTTAGTACATATTTAAGAGTCCATCTTGTTGATGTGTGTGTGGTAGGTGCACGTGTGCCTGTGTGTGTGTCCTGGGTGTATGGAGTGGGTGTGCAGTCCAGGGCTTAGCGTCCGTTATTGTTGTTTCCCCCCGAGAAGTGTTGAAGAGTCTCATTGCATGGGGGAGGAATGATTCCTGAGTCTGTCAGTGGAGCAGGACAGTGACGAGTAGTCTGTCGCTGAAGCTGCTCCTCTGCCTGGAGATGGTGCTGTGCAGTGGGTGCTGTGGATTGTCATGATGGACAGTAGTCTGTTAAGTGTCCGTCGCTCTGCCACAGATGTTAGGCTATCCAGCTCTGAGCCGACGACAGAGCCTGCCTTCCTCACTAGTTTGTCCAGGCGTGCGGTGTCCTTCTTCCTGAGGCTACCCCCCAGCACACTACAGCGTACAGGAGGGCGCTCGCTACCACAGACTGGTAGAAGATCTGTAGCAGCTTCTTGCAGATGTTGAAGACGCCAGCCTTCTGAGGAAGTACAGACGGCTCTGTCCTTTCCTGCACAGGGCATCCGTGTTGGCAGACCAGTCCAGTTTGTCATCCAGCTGCACTCCCAGGTATTTGTATGTGTGAACCACCTCCACACAGTCTCCCTTGATCCGAACGGGTTCGGGCTGTGTCCCTGGTCCTCCGGAAGTCTACCACCATCTCCTTGGTCTCCTTGGTGGAACCTTCAACTGATAAAACCAGATCTGACTTTAATCAGTGACTTTAATCAGTGTTTATAATTTGACCGAGTCAGGATGGGAGGGGTAGGTGTGGAGTGGGGTGGGGGGGGGGGCTGTCGGCCATCATCCAACTCTGCTGTAATTACAAAATCCATTAATTGATTTCATTTGAATTAACACTGTCCCATCTAATTAGATATGATGATGAGGAGCACCGGGGCGTCTCCTGGGCTCCTCTATTTATCTTGTAGTTTAACCTCTGTCAGCAGCTGCAAACCGCCTCCCAGCATGCATTTCAACGTGACTGCACGGTCAGCGAGGGCAGGTTTACAGCCGGGATCACAAACTCTGGTTCTCCTTCAATGGTTTTAACACCTACATGTATTTATGTTTTGCACAGAGAGTGGTCTCTTTATTAGGTACACGTTTGAGTGGCGCTTGATCATGTGACCACTGCTGTTGTTGTTGGATTGGACGATCTTTTATTTTCACACCCTCAGAACTGTAAATTCCTTAACGATTGAGTTCACAGTTTGATTAGGTAAAAACAACCTGATGTCGTTTCCAGCTCTGCAGTGTGGAATAACGCTCTCACACTTCACTGCTTGTACTTCAAGTAAAATATCATATGTTTACTCCACTGTATTTGTGTGCGAGATAACAATGTACTTACTCTACAGTTAACATCAGTTAATTGCCACATTTTCTGAATTTTACTGTTATTTTTAAATATTTTTAATAGCTTTTATTTTGAAAATGTTTTGAATGCAGGACATAACCTCATTTATTATTGTTGTACTTTCACTTTTTATACTCAGATGTAATTATCTAATGTAATGAACACTTTTACTTTGAAAGATTTCAAGTGACTTGTGATGGAGGTGGTTTTATTTTGTCGGCTCTTATTGAAGTATAAGGGACATAAATGGCAGCGCTGCTCCTGTCATCAAGAAACACTGTTGATTTAAACTTTGACGTTTCTGCACAAACAACAAGAAGTCGTGGTCGGCTCATGTTTGGGTCTGAACAGACACGCTGCAGTCAGGGAGTTTTGTCCTTCATGTGGTTTCACAGTCGCAGCTTCAGCGTCTGATGAGAGACCTCGTCAACATAAATCAACCTTTTCTCTGAGACGCCGCTCGCCTCATGTGGAGAAATGTTTTTTCTTTGGATTCAAACAACTAAACAAAAACCTGCAGCTCAGAGGTGAACCGAAGGACTGAGCGCCCCCGGTGGACGTCAGCCGCACTGCACCAGCCTCATACTGCAGGTCCACCATCACCTTTGATCTGATGGGTCATTGATCTGTAGAGATCAGGTTCTGAATCGTGCATTTCATTGATTTCTTACAGTTTGACGGTTGGACTTTTTAAATGCTGGTTCACACTGAAGCTGCTGCTGCTTTTTTTATCACAGCACTTTGGACTGATCCTTGGTTTTTATTCATTGTTTTGTTGTTGTTTTCTACAGTTTTGTTTTGTGTCGGTTTGTTTTTAATCTTCACACTCGCTGGTAAATGTGCGCAGATATTACAGCTGTGATTTCAGTTTGATTTTTTTTTCCACTTAAAAAAATAATAACTGATGATGTGAAGTTTGTTCAGTTTGGTACCAAACAAACATCTTAAGACGACGACGTGCTGTCCAGGGCGTCTCCGTAGCAACACAGCACTTATGGTACTTTACTGAAGATTAAATCAATCAGGACTTTTAAAAAGAGAAAACTTCACACACGGTGATCATCGGGACGTCATCAGGAAGTTTCACACTCACTGGATTCATGATTCAGAGATGCTTCGGTGACCTTCAAGGACCTTGTTGCACCAGCTGTGATCATCAGTTTCACTTGCTGTTCCTACATCCACAACCTTCCAAGGATCTCCAAGGACTCGCGTGTCGAAGTGCTGCGATGTTCTTATAGCAGATTATAGTGTAAATCCAGACTCTAACATTATCCTGACTTATATACGACTGCAGGGAGCCGTTGGGGTGCAGGCTTGAATCCCTGGAGTCCTTTTCCTAAAAGGGAGGGAGGGTATATAATCCAGGCGGGGCGACCTGCTGCCCTGTCATTTAGGAGCCACATGACATTATCCTGCAGTCTAGAGTTTCAAAATAAGTGGGGGTTTATATTTCTGTAAGAAATTCCTGACGAAGCTGCTTTGTTTGTGCGGATGAAGATTAAAAGACGCCATCGCCGCCTCCAGCCGACTCCTCATCACTCTCCTTATAATTTAGGAGTCTAATTCTGGCTCTGCTGATGAGTCAAAATTAGTGAAAGCTTGTTCCAGATGTGGGAGCTGCTGCTGCTCCTCCTCCTCCTCCCTCCAAAGTATGTGACATAGAGGAGGGGGGGGGGGGGAGGAAATTTGGCAAGTGCCCTCGAAAAGCAGGAGCCGGACAGGAGGTGAGTTAGTGTTGGAGCAGGTTCCTCAGGACGAGGACGGAGGTTTTGTCCAGATGAGGATAACGATGACGATGATGATGAAGGCTGCCGGGCCCTGATGATGATGATGATGCTGAGTCTTCATCAGACATGTTTTTCCTCTGCTCAGGTGAGTCCAGGTGACAGGGGGTCATTTATTCCTTTCATAATGATGAAGAAAGTTTTTATTTTAGTTTGTCCTCAGTTTGTAGGATGTGACGTTTCTATGATCCTTGACAGCAGACAAAGTTTGACCTGAAGCTGAGTCGCAGAGTTGACACACAGGAGCAGGATGTCAGACGTTACAGGTGAGTGTACGGAAGCACCGAAGAGACAATTCATCTGAAAGTAACAGAATATGATTCTTGATATTTAGAGTTAGAGCTGAAGATCATATGTTTAAAAGCTGTGGTGCTGGTGGTGACGGTCGTCCAACATGATGACCTGGACAAACACAGGTTCATTCAGCTGTTGCCTTACGAACTGTTTTTAGCATCAGTCACGCAGGTTTTTTAAAAGCAGGTCACCCTAACAATCAGCATATGACTCCTTTCCCACGGCCAAAACATCTGGGTTGGATCTCCAGCTGCCGAGCTGCGTGGTCGTTCACCTCCATCGCAGCGCGTCTGGTGACACTGCGACAGAAAACAGCGATGCAAACAATGAAAAGCAGCATGGAAGCTAGTGAGGTGGCTGTCAGTGTCTTTTCCTGTTTTGCACTTTTGTCCCTCCTCAAAGTGATGGAAACGCAGCGCTGATGGAAACGCAGCGCTGATGGAACGCAGCGCTGATGGAAGCTGGCGAATGTGGCCGAAATGGAAAAGAGTGGCTATACGTCGTCGTCACGGGTTGACCCGGTGTAAAGGACTTCAGCGTCAGTGTTTCAGTGCCAGTGTTTTAGTCGTCAGTGTTTTAGCATCAGTGTGAGGTCAGCAGTCTCAGGGCCATGTGTCACCCAGGTGTTACTGCAGCTCAGAAAACCTCCCTCTATGTATAGACCTCACACCTGAAACACACCGAAGACTGGAGGCAGACTGGAGTTAGTCGTCTGATGTCGCCCCCCCTTCCTCTGATTATCATTGATCACAGTTAATTATTTACCCTTAATCTGTTGTTTTGATGATTCTTTACCTTAAAGCTGCACATATCGATGTTTCTTTCTCCTGTGAGTCTTGTTTCTCCTTCCTCCTTCAGCAGTGCCCGTCCACCCAACCTGCTGAACTCGCTGCGACAGGTGGAGAGAGATGTTGGCGGTCCACGAGGCGTCGTACCAGCAGGGTCTACGCTCGCTCAAGAAGAAGATTAGCGCTCTGCACAACAGCACCATGGCCATGTTCAAGAAGAACGGTGAGAAATCGCACTGTGTGGATGGATTTGTCATTGTGTGGTTGAGGCACAGAATGTTTTAGGTCGTTTCGTGCTCATAACTTGATGTTGACATCGGCTACTTTCTCTGAGAAGTCCTTGGATTTAATGTAGATTTCCTGGTCACATTTTGAGGGAGGCTCCTTCAGATGTGGTCAAAAGATCCTCCTCCCTCCGGGCAATACGGAACCACTCGATGGATCCTTTATTGCCCAACCTGTCCCAGCGAGGTTGGACAAGGTCCTGCTCTTGACAATTTTGTCCAATGGTTTCACGACTCAACAACTCAAAAATGAAAGAGATGCTCATTGACTTTCACCCATAAAACCTCCTGACTCAGTAACCAACTTTACTTGTGGAGAAAGTAAGTCAGTATTTTGGCACCATCTTGACAATGACAAAATGACTTCACAGAGTACCTGCCTCCATGTTACAAGACTTTCAAGAGAGTCCAGAGTCAGTCTTAACTTATACAGTGATTTCTTGGTTTGGCAACCTCACATGTGTCATAAGAGAAGCTGGGAGGCATCGTTAAAGATCATTGATAACATACTGAATCATTTAATCACCAGAAGGCGCAGACCTCTGTGGGAAGAAGGACAACTCATTAGATCGTTTGTGTTCCCTCAGCTGTTGGGTTTTTCACATTTTAATTGTAGGTCCAATGCTTATTGTTTGTTTTGTGTGCTCATTGCTTGTGTTTTACTGCTGCTACAATCTAATTGCCCCTCAGGGATAATAAAGACCTTATCATCAAATCTCATCAACATGCGGTGCAGATCAGTAGTTAAAATCAAGTTTACACAAGCAGAGCCTGTTTTCAAGCCCAGTTATCCATTAAGGATACGACTGTTGAAAACAACACACTTAAAACATCAAGAACTTCTGATGAAGACGAGGTGTCAGGGTTGACCTCTGCCACAGGTGACACTAACTGAAAATCTTCTGTAGGGATAAAGACAAGGAAACTATAATATCATGTGACTGATCTGTCCCTGTGCCAGCGTCCTGCCCCAAACCAGAGCTGCCCCCTCATGGCCGCAGACTGGGAAGGGTGTTTGGTGTCGGGCATGAGGTCCACTTCCTGTGCAAGCCTGGCTACGAGTTGATTGGTCCACGGACCCGAGTGTGTCTGGAGTCACTGAAGTGGAGCGGCCAGCAGCCGTTGTGCAGACGTGAGTCCAGCAGCCAATGAAGTCTGGTCTCGTTTCTCTGCTGCTTTTTCCTCTCAAGTTTTACTTTGTCATTTTCAGCTTCAACAGCACCGGGAACACCTTGGCCTCCTTCTCCCCAGCTGCTCCCTCCTCTTCCTCTCCCTCCTCCTCATCCAACCCTGTGTCTGCTGCTTTGTCATCCTCCTCCTCCTCTTCCGTCCGACCATCTCACTGCACTCACTTCCTGGGCTCCACCCCCTGCACCTGTGACGTGGGCTTCACCATATCAGGCCGCGACAATAACATCTGCACAGGTAACAGATAAAACATCTGCACAAGAAAGAAACACAACATCTGCACAGGTAACAGACACCGCTCTCCAGCTGCTGACTGTCCCGTCTGTTTCAGATATTGACGAGTGTCACCTGTTCCCTCTCGGTCAGCCCGGCAAACTCTGCGTCCATCAGTGCGTAACACGCCCGCAGCTTCCACTGCTTCTGTCCAGCCGGGTATGAGCTCACCAGAGATGGACGCAGCTGCACAGGTCAGAGTTCAAAGGTCATCCTGTCTGTTCATCAGCTGGTTGTGGTTGTAATTCTCTCCCCTCTGTTTTCTTTCTTCTACCAGACATTGACGAGTGGTGAACACCAGATACACACTGCTCGTGCTGCGTCGTGCGTGAACACGTACGGAGGTTTCCAGTGTGTGACGGTGGAGTGTCTCGCATGAAAAACGCCACGTACATCAAGACGTCAGCGATGTAAGAGATCAAAACATCCCAACTCATGTCCTCACGGTCACTAGATGTTGATGTTGTTGCATCTCAGAACCAAACAAATGCATTGTCACTAAACACAAAGCTGAGGCTGCGCCTGGTTTATCCAAAATATCCATCATTTTCAAAAATGTTGTCGTATTTCCAATTTCAAATCTTCGACCACAAAGACCAAATTACTTTTGAATCCTAGTTGACGTTTGCACCAATTCTGATTAAGTTCCCTTTGAGGTGTTACTGAGCCGTCGTGTCCACCAGAACGGGACAGAGCTACCGTTGGATGGACAAACCAAAACCTGAACTGTACCTCTGATTCCGTCAATCAAACTTACTCTGTGACGTGAGGGAAACAAAACAAATCATGCCACAACCAATAGTACACCACATGCTAGCATTGCTGTGATATGATCCACAGCAAAACCGGCAGTGGATTAGTAAACCACTATGGACACAGGATGAAGAAACAGCAGTACAGAGTCCTGCAGCTTGTAGGTTCTGCTCCCTGTAAATCCAGACCAGTATGAGCACCATGGTCAGACAGGGAAAGAATGTCACTCCTGGACCGATCTGCTGTAATCGACTCCCACAAAGGACCCTGATGGAGCTGTAAACATTTTATGGCTGACTGGATTTGAGCAAATGCTCCCCAGTCCACTTCTGTCCTGTTTAGACATGGTTTGTGGTTTGAGAAAATTCTGGGTGGCTGCTGTCACCTGAACGCCTCACTTTAAGACTCTGAGTCTATGGCCGAGCTGCGGCATCTCATAAGTGTGATATTTTGGTTTGGACCACAGACGTGGACCGAGTGACGCTGCTCAAAGCATCTTATTGTAGCAACGCAGTTTAAATCAACTTCCTATAAAGCTATTAAATGTTAACTCATCCCTCTCTGATTGGCTGGCCGTTACCGATACCTCCAAGGTAAAGGTGACAAGAGGTGCTGGAAGTCGCTGTTAACCAATTAGCAAGCACCTAACAGACTAGCTGCCTTATAAGAAAGTGCATCTGAGAGGACAATGGCTCTGCAACAAACAAGCACAAGAGGAATGTAAACCATGGATCATAAAACTCTCACCTCAAAAGACAAAGACTCAGATAAGACAGAGACAGAGGCAGATTTGGAAACAATAATGTCTCCACTTCCTTTCTCCCCCGTCATTCAGCTTCCCTCTGGGCCGCCATGTCAAGACTGAGTTTGGCTTGAGACGCCCTGCCAGGTCTCCAGGCTCCAGTCAGGTGATCAGCTGATTGGGCCAGGAGCTAAACATGGATGTGGTGTTTTGATGTATTCAAGTCTGGTCGACCAATAAAAGTGCAAACAATGGAAACCACCCTCACACATTCACACAGCGCTCTCCTCCTGCAAGTCGTCGTTGTGCAACACCAACCTACGACCTGATGTGACCAACCAGCCAAACTGGTTTCCTGTCAATCACTATCAGTTGATATTTTTATGCTTCGTTCTCCAACGATGATTCATTTTAAACATAAAAGCTGTGCTGCTCTGTCAGTGGTGATTTCAGTCGCTCCATTCGTCCACAGCTTCCCTCCAAACTGAAATGTCTGAACAACATCTGATGAACTGTCATTAAACTTTATTCAGGTGTTGTGTTTCCCAGAGGACGAATCCTACTGAGTTTTTCTGTAGCGCCACCGTGAGGCTGATATTTATGGATTTGAGTGAAATATCTCCACAACTATTGGAAGAGATGCAACAAAATATGGTTCATGTACATTCCTGTTCCCCTGATGATGAACTGTTCATGGTAATGTCATATAAAGCTTTGACAACACACACCTATGATACATCAGGGTTCAGTACCGGGTATCAAACCGTACCGAAATCAAACCACCACCTTTCCCTGTTAGTGGAAGCTACAGCCAGTGGATGTTTGTTTACCACAACAGTTATTCAATAATCAATAACTGATATCTGGATGTAGAATCAGTGAGTTAGAAAAACATGTAAACATATGGAAATAACCACCGACCTTCATGTTGGCTTCACTGTGTCCAGGCGCTGTGAGAGGAACCCCTGCATGCTGGGAGACACGGCCTGCACCCAGGCGCCAAACTCCATCTCCTTCCACTTCCTGTCCATGGTGTCCAACATGTCCGCCCCGCGCGTCCTCTTCCGGGTGTCGGCAGCCCGCGTGCTCGGCGACACGCTGCGGTTTTCGGCCTGGCGGGCGGCCGCGCCGGGGCCACTTCAGCGTGCAGCGCTCGGGCCGACAGACCGGGACTCTGCTGCTGGTGACGCCCATCAGGGTCCGGCCACGCTGGAGGCCGAGGTGGAGATGAGCGAGCTGGAGAGAAACACCCTGCTCGGTCGGTACCTGACCAAGGTGACGCTGTTCGTGGCTCCGTACGAGTTCTAGGGCGGGTGGGCGGGGCTTCACGGCTCATTGGATGGTGGGTGGGCGGAGCTTAAAGGCTCCTCTGGTGGCAATTCTTGATTAAACCTACAAAGCAACAAAAACCTGAACTTTACTGTCCAGCTGAATCATAACAGCAGTTGTTATATAATTGCATTAAGTTTAAGTTTGTTTATGACGTAAGCACAGGAACAGGAAGTGCCACCAGTCTTTATGGGAGGGAGGGTGTCAAACCACTGAGTCTTGTTTGATTATTTGTTATCATTTCATGTTTTGCTTCTTTGCAGGTGACTCACTGTATCTGTTGAACCTCTGTTAAACTTTGAATTCTGTCCTATTGTATAATATAAACGTTAAGTCTATGAGTCCCAGTGTAAGAGCATCAAAGTGGACACAACATTTTATTTCACTATCATGTATATTGTTATTTTGAAGTGAAACTGTCAGATTTTCACAGGTATCGATTTTTCAGATGTGAATATTTGTAGTTTTTTTTTTTCGTAGTTGGACAATTGACGCACTAAATAACAAATGATGAGCACAGACACAACAATTTAGGATGAATAAGAAACAAAACAAAGGTAAAACAACTGTTATTCACATCTTATATTTGTGTCTATATTAAACATGAATACAGAACATTTTACACCGTGCAGACCTGATTACAAACACGCTGAAACTTGTTGAACAGATTGAATAGAATGTGTCGTGTGATCTTTTCTGAATCCTCCCCAGTTCGTTTGTTCATCTATTATTTGTCCGTGTGTTTTGTGTTGTGTGACAATACGGCTGTACTTTCTCATTTTCTGATTGTTGATATAAAAGATCCATGTGACATAGAATAAACTGTTTACCCAGACACACAGGTGTGATGTCTGTTCTGTTGTCGCTGCACACCATCAGGTGCTTTGGGACGTTTGAGACTTTAAGTTGTAAACGTTGTCGTGTTGAGCTGCAGCCATGAGGTCGACATGTTTAGGTCTGAAGAATCTGACACGGATCTGTCAGACGACCTGAAGCCTCCACAGAGCAGACAGAGCACACACACACACACACACACACACACACAACATGACAACACACCGCAGACTTACTGACATCAGTGTGTTTAAATTGTATGTCTATAGGAACATTCACACACACTCACATATGGCAGCATGAAAACACACACTGGTGTCTGACAGGATTTATGGACGATAAAAACACAGATACTGAAATCAGACATGTTTGCTTATAGCATTAGAAATAAAAGCTCTGGACAAACATAGATCCAAGTCTGGCCTGAGTCTGGCCTGAGTCTGGCCCAGGTCAACACACATGCAAAGACACGTGGCGCTAATCCAGGAAACATTTTATCAGTTCAACAACACGTGCACGTGTAAAAGTGAATACCCGGCTGGATCTTCTTGTTGATCACCTCTTCTTTTGGATTTATTTTATGCTTTTATTCTGAAAGGGCCTGGGGTTGGACTTGGGATCACTGTTCTTTGTAGTTGTTGATTTCTTTTTGCAGCATGTTCATGTCCAAGTCCTTTCAGGGCCACCGTACCCGTCCATGTACTTCCACATCTGGTCCAGAGTCCACTGAACATATTATCTGTGTGTGTGTGTGCGCCAGAATCGGCCAGATGTGGAGACGCCATCTGTAGCCTATAGACGGAAAAATAAAAGCACTGACCCTCGGAGACAAGAATATCACACTATGAACCATAACTGACACAGGAAGTAAGAAACAAGTGCATTGAATGTAAATTACAGTAAACAGGCCTAAACATGTAGAAAACCAGAGACTCGTCCTTTTAATTAATGCACAAGGAAATGCTTCACTGACTGATTCATGTTCCCATGGTTAGCATAGTTTAGCATCGTATTTCAGCGCGGTGTAATTTTAAAGGCTGTGTGTAGATGGAGAATCTACATATACCACCTGTGTTACTGTCATCTATGAGATGACTTACTGCTGCTGACAAGTTAGTTTTCACTTCACCTAAATAAATATGCAGCTGTGGCCCGTCAATCAAACTAGATGCCATCTTGTTTTTGAGTAGCTAACAAAAGTCCTCCAAAAGAAAGACCTCATAACTTCATAAAAGTTATGGTAAGCTTTTTTTTTTAACCTCAAGTCTTCAAAAACAATGAGGTCCTGGTTTGCTGCCTTTGCACAAAAACACATCAACACAGGAGCTACACATGTCTAGCTGCTATCGCTGTATAGCTAATGTTAGCATTAGCAGCTGTAGGAGGAAACTCGAGATTGCAGATTAAGATCAACTGGTTTCCTTCACTGATTTACTTCTGTCTCCAGAGGTGAAACAAATTCTGTGTTAAGTGCTAACTCTCTTTTCCCTCTGGCACTCACTTAAGTTAGCAATGCTAACCAGCTAACTCAACCATGCTAATTCTAACCCAGCTCGTTCTGCCTCCTGATGCTGCTCTGTGATACTGAATCATAAGATAGTATCTCTGCTTCAAACATCTCATTAACCCGACATCTCATAACACCTTCAGAGAACTACGGAAGCCCGAGCATCCAAACTGAACTGTTTCAATGACTGTAACACTGAATTTAAAGTTTATCACTGAGATTTGTAAAAACGTACAACCTCAGATTAACAAAAATCCAACTCAGACTGTCATAAAACACGAAGAGTCTGAATACACTGACAATAATCT
>JAFELL010001368.1:0-53338 GCA_019059645.1 Caranx melampygus | reverse complement strand
TGTTGGAAGCCATCATAAACCCATCTATTTGTTTGAAATAATTATTATGTGAGACGGGTCTGGGGCCCATATGTGGCCTTTAATTTTTGCTCTGACCGATGATCCTGTAAATTTCTGTTTTCTAAAGGCGGCTATGATTCTGAGATCCATATTACACTGGTTTGATCTAATGTTCTTTCTAAATTGTTCTTAATCTGTTTGACCAGTTGAACTGTTGTGGCGAGTAAGTTGTGACAAATGGGAGAGCAGTGGACTGCAAATTTTTACCATTGCTGTGCCTTTTATTTGTAAATGAATTTGCCATCAAATTCAAAGTCATTCTAGTTAAATTTATTTCCAATCATTTTAATATTCCTTATCTGGTCTTTTTTTTTTATCATAATTCTTTGGAATATTTCTTTAACCGCCTGTATCCCTCTTTGGTCTCTATATAGTATATAAGCTATCTACATCAATTGTAAACAAAATGGCGTCCGTGGGAATATAAGTCCTTGATCTTCTCTATGAAATCATAAGTATCCTTTATGTAGCTCTTGTGGACCTTTGCCAATGGATTAAATAATGATCAGTAAATTCTGCCGATCTGTATGTTTCACTGTTACAGTCAGAGATATTGGACCCCCCCGAGGTACTTCAAAAGGTTTGCTCCATTTACTGGGGTCTTTGTGAATTTTTGGTAGTAAAAGAACCATCTCGCTCGGGGTTCTGAATCTCCAATTAAATAACTGCGTTGTTTGCATGATCATCTTTTTCTCATAAATTTTTTGAAATATTGCAGTTATTTGTGTTTGAGTTTCCATATAAATAGGTTTATTAATTAGCATAATATTTTTGTCCTCTAATTGTCTCTTCCCCTCCCACAGGTACTGTTCGAGGTCCATAACAACGACCATGCTGCCTTTATCGGCCGGTTTGATTACCATGTTTTTGTCCTCCATAAGCTCCTTTTAAAGCTGCGTTTTCCCGGGAGTTAAATTGATTTAATTCTTAGCGTTTTGAAAGATTTCTCAAAATACTCTAGCTCTAATTTTATTAACTCTGGATGTGGGTTGGTATAGAGGTCTGGAGGAGTCCAATGGAATTCGAGGTAAACGGCTGTTTGTTGAAATCTCCTGCCTGTCATAATAAGCCCATAGTTTAGTCTCTGTGATCATTTTGGATGTCGAGCCTAGACTGCGCGGTTAATATCTTTATCACTCCCCCGGTAGGTATGAAATTTAACCCCTTATTGAGTAGGATAATTAAGGAGTAGTAACTTGATTTTTTTAAGACAAAATCATCACATTTTTAAACCCCTCCTGAAAAAACAGGCTTTTGGGGTCTTCTAGTTTAACTGTTTCATCCAATGCTCAAAGATTTTGCCGCTGTGGGAGGGGTCCAGTGGACATTGTCAATCTCAGTCTCAAAAACCTCCTTAGATAGAACTGGGACATAGTCAAAGCTTCTAACAATGTGATTGTTCAGCGTCTTTAAATTGTCTCTGTCTTTCATCGGTAGTGTGGAGAAAGTTAATTACGAGACCAAGATGGTGGCTCCTGGGAATCCGCTGCAGGCCGTCTGGACAGCTCGAGCCTCAAATAATCCTCATGAATCCGCTCCCACGGGGGGGGGGGGGGGTTAGGGTGAAGTGAAAGAAAGTCCTTTAAAATCGATACAGCTCAAAGTCAAGTTAATAGACGGTCATGCTTTTGTTTTTCGGTCCTTTTTTTTCTGTCCATTTCGGTGAGGTCACCCACGGGTCAGCGTGGTGGTCAACAGAGATGACTGTAGTTTGTCGTTTCACCACCAGGGGGCAGGAGAGTTACCCCCTAACCCCAACCCTAAAAATGAGGAACGCTTCACGAATTTGCGTGTCATCCTTGCGCAGGGGGGGTTAGGGGGTTAGGGTTAGGTTAGGGGAAATTGGGTTGTGCCACGGCGTAGGCGTGGTGCAACCAGAGCACCTTCGTCCAGCTGTTCCCGGACCCGGACCGCTCCGTCCTGGAACATCAGGTTAATGAACTTTGTCCATTTTAATAGGGGCAGCATTCAATTACGGGAGGGTTAGGTTTAGGCAAAGGGCAGGGTTGGTTAGGATTAGGGTAGAAGAGGGTGGGGGGTAATATAAAGATCCATTAATTAGGTTAGGCAATATAGTCAAATTAAGGGAGGGTTAGGTTTAGGCATTAAGAGGGGGGTTGGTTATGATTAGTAAACGGGATGGGTTAGTCATAAACATAACATTAGAGGCCCATTGGTTGTGTTAGGCAAGCATCCAGGTAAGATAGGGTTATGTTGAGGCATAGGGAAGGAGAGTCAGTCAAGGTAAAATGGTAAGTAAATTAATTAATTAATCAATTAATTAGTGTTTGATTAATTTATGCTCTAAAATACAGTCTCTCATTGAGTCCCTGTGGATAGGTTGTATTAATTTGTTGATCCAATTCCTTTCAGCTCTCCTCCGTTGAGCCGTGGACCAATGGGGGTTGCACTCTAAGATGGATGCCTGCACCGCGTTCCATCCATGTGCAACAAAATGTTCAACAACATGCTGGTCTGTATTTTTTTTGTTTAGTAATATTGTATTTGTGGCATGTGAATCTAACTTGCCCCTCCTTGAACCGCCACCTTATCGTGGTGGAGGGGTTTGAGCACCTGAGTGATCCTAGGAGCTATGTTGTCCGGGGCTTAATGCCCCTGGTAGGGTCTCCCAAGGCAAACAGGTCCTAGGTGACAGGTCAGACCAAGAGCGGTTCCAAAGCCCCAAATGAAGAGGAATACATCGAGGCAGTTCACGCGCCCGGAATGGCGTTACCGGGGCCCCACCCTGGAGCCAGGCTGGGGTTGGGGCTCGCAGGCGAGCGCCTGGTGGCCGGGTCTTTGCCCACGGGACCCGGCCGGGCTCAGCCCGAAGGAGCGACGTGGGCCCGCCCTCCCGTAGGCCCACCACCCGCGGGAGGGTTCAGATGGGGCCGGTGCTTTGTGGTTTGGGTGGCGGTCGTGGGCGGGGGCCCCGGCGACCCAATCCCTGGACAATGACTCTGGCTTTAGGGACATGGAATGTCACCTCACTGGGGGGGAAAGAGCCCGAGCTAGTGCGGGAGGCTGAGCGCGTACCGGCTAGAGATAGTCGGGCTCGCCTCTACGCACAGTCTGGGCTCTGGAACCCAACTCCTGAGAGAGGCTGGACTCTCTTCTACTCTGGAGTTGCCCATGGTGAGAGGCGGCGGGCTGGTGTGGGCTTGCTCATAGCCCCCCATCTCAGCCGCCATGTGTTGGAGTTCTCCCCGCTGAACGAGAGGGTCGTTTCCCTGCGCCTTCGGGTCGGGGATAGGTCTCTCACGGTCGTTTCGGCTTACGGGCCAAACGGCAGTGCTGAGTACCCGGCCTTCTTGGGGTCCCTGGAAGGGGTACTGGAAAGTGCCCCAACTGGGGACTCCATCGTTCTGCTGGGGGACTTCAACGCTCACGTGGGCAGCGACAGTGATACCTGGAGGGGCGTGATTGGGAGGAACGGCCTCCCCGATCTGAACCCGAGTGGTGTTCTGTTGTGGACTTCTGTGCTAGTCACAGTTTGTCCATAACGAACACCATGTTCGAGCATAAGGTGTCCATAAGTGCACGTGGCACCAGGACACCCTAGGCGGAGTTCAATGATCGACTTTGTAGTCGTATCATCTGATCTCCGGCCGTATGTCTTGGACACTCGGGTGAAGAGAGGGGCTGAGCTGTCAACTGATCACTACCTGGTGGTGAGTTGGATCCGGTGGCAGGGGAGGAAGCTGGACAGACTCGGCAGACCCAAACGTACTGTGAGGGTTTGTTGGGAACGTCTGGCAGAATCCTCTGTCATTGAGGTCTTCAATTCCCACCTCCGGGAGAGCTTTGACCAGATCCCGAGGGAGGCTGGAGACATTGAGTCTGAATGGACCATGTTCTCCGCCTCCATTGTTGATGCGGCTGTTCGGAGCTGTGGCCGCAAGGTCTCCAGTGCCTGTCGTGGCGGCAATCCCCGAACCCGGTGGTGGACACCGGAAGTAAGGGATGCCGTCAGGCTGAAGAAGGAGTCCTACCGAGCCTGGTTGGCTCGGGGGACCCCTGAGGCAGCTGATGGGTACCGACAGGCCAAGCGTGCGGCAGCCCGGTCAGTCGCAGAAGCAAAAACTCGGGTATGGGAAAAGTTCGGGGAGGCCATGGAGGAGGACTACCGATCGGCCTCGAAGAAATTCTGGCAAACCATCCGGCGCCTCAGGAGGGGGAAGCAGTGCTCTGCCAACACTGTTTACAGTGGAGGTGGGGAGCTGTTGACCTCGACTGGGGATATTGTCGGGCGGGTGGAAGGAATACTTCGAGGATCTCCTCAATCCCGCTGCCATGTCTTCCATGGAGGAAGCAGAGACGGAGGACTCAGAGGTTGATTCATTCATCACCCAAGCTGAAGTCACCGAGGTAGTTCGGAAGCTCCCCGGTGGCAAGGCAGCGGGGGTGGATGAGATCCGCCCTGAGTATCTCAAGTGTCTGGATGTTGTGGGGCTGTCTTGGCTGACACGCCTCTGCAACATCGCGTGGCAGTCGGGGACAGTGCCTCTGGACTGGCAGACCGGGGTGGTGGTCCCTCTTTTTAAAAAGGGGGACCGGAGGATGTGTTCCAACTACCGGGGATCACACTCCTCAGCCTCCCGGGGAAAGTCTATTCCAGGGTGCTGGAGAGGAGAATTCGACCGATAGTCGAACCTCGGATTCAGGAGGAACAATGCGGTTTTCGTCCTGGTCGTGGAACACTGGACCAGCTCTATACCCTCCAGGGTGCTCGAGGGTTCATGGGAGTTTGCCCAACCAGTCCACATGTGCTTTGTGGACTTGGAGAAGGCATTCGACCGTGTCCCCCGTGGCATTCTGTGGGAGGTGCTCCGAGAATACGGGGTCGGAGGCCCTCTGCTGAGGGCTGTAAGGTCTCTGTACGACCGGAGCAGGAGCTTGGTTCGCATTGCCGGCAGTAAGTCGGACTTGTTCCCAGTGCATGTTGGCCTCCGACAGGGCTGCCCTTTGTCACCGGTTCTGTTCATTATTTTTATGGACAGAATTTCTAGGCGCAGCCAGGGTCCGGAGGGGGTCCGGTTCGGGAGTGACCGGATTTCATCTCTGCTTTTTGCAGATGATGTTGTCTTGTTGGCTCCCTCGAGCCAGGACCTTCAGCATGCGCTGGGGCGGTTCGCAGCTGAGTGTGAAGCAGCTGGGATGAGAATCAGCACCTCCAAGTCTGAGGCCATGGTTCTCGACCGGAAAAAGGTGGTTTGCCCTCTCCAGGTCGGGGGAGAGTTCCTGCCTCAAGTGGAGGAGTTTAAGTATCTCGGGGTCCGGTTCACGAGTGGGGGAAGGATGGAGCGTGAGATCGACAGGCGGATCGGTGCGGCGGCCGCAGTAATGCGGTCGTTGTATCGGTCCGTCGTGGTGAAGAGAGAGCTGAGCCGAAAGGCGAAGCTCTCGATTACCGGTCGATCTACGTTCCTACCCTCACCTATGGTCATGAACTGTGGGTCATGACCGAAAGAACGAGATCCCGGATACAAGCGGCCGAAATGAGTTTCCTCCGCAGGGTGGCGGGGCGCTCCCTTAGAGATAGGGTGAGAAGCTCTGTCACCCGGGAGGAGCTCGGAGTAGAGCCGCTGCTCCTCCACATCGAGAGGAGCCAGTTGAGGTGGCTCGGGCATCTGCACCGGATGCCCCCTGGGCGCCTCCCTCGGGAGGTGTTCCGGGCATGTCCCACCGGAAGGAGGCCCCGGGGAAGACCCAGGACACGCTGGAGTGACTATGTCACCCGGCTGGCCTGGGAACGCCTTGGGGTCCCTCCGGAAGAGCTGGAGGAAGTGTCTGGAGAGGGAAGTCTGGGCGTCCCTGCTCAGGCTGCTGCCCCCGCGACCCGGTCCGGATAAGCGGAGGAAGATGGATGGATGGATGGATGAATCTAACTTGAACGGTAAGTCCTGTCTCTCCTACATATCTTTTTCCACACTGTTTACAGGTGATTAAATAAACTCAATTTTTTGTCTGGATGCTTCCTTGGTTTGCTGTTAAATAAACTTTTTGTTTTGAGGAGTCATAAACCCATTTAATTTGTTTAAAGTAATTATTTTGAGAGCCAGATCCAGGATTTTCTGTTGTATTTTTAATTTTTGCTCTGACCAAATGGTCTTGGAGATTCTTATTTTTTCTAAAAGCCGCAATAATTCTTAGTTCTGTATCGGGTTGATTTGATTTGATGTTTTTTTCTAAATTTTCTTTGATTTGTTTGACCAGCTGAACCGTGCACTGAAAAAAATAATCCTCTGGATTTACTTGATTTTATTGTGTACATCCCAATTTTCAAATATAACAAACTTGATTTGTTAATGCTAATATTATTTAAACATATTATGTAACTTAAAAGCAATTTTATTATTTCCTTACAACCCAGGTTAGGTCTCTAACTCTAACCTGATTTGTTAAAGCCTGCAGACATCAGTTTTGTATTGTGTGCAAATACAAAAATAAAACCAGATTGCTTTGAAAAAATTTTTTTACTGTTACTGTTCTTTGCAAATCACACACAAAGGGACTTAAGTGCAGTTGCCATACAGTAATTTCAGCATAGAAATACAAAGCTGTAACCATTATAATATCAGTGCATTCAAAACTTACAGTAGTACAACTTACAAAATATTGCGAACTGTTAGCACTACAGTGCATCATTAAGAGCAAAAATAAAATATCAACAGTGTACTAAAAGTTTTTACTGTAAACCAGTAACCAAATATGCCACACACTGGCAAGTAAGATCTAGTGTTCAAAAAAACAAAACAATGGTTATAACCCTGTGAACACCATCTTAGGTTGGAGGATGAAACAAAGCAGGCCATCTTGCCATAAAATCATCCACCATGCCTGACGTTCACAGTCTTGTGAACAGCATCAGATAGATGACATAGATTTGCCAAAAAAAAAAAAAAAAGAAAAAAAAAAAGTAATGACACAGAGAAATAAACGCAAATAAAAAAAGGGTACAGTCATTTTGTCCAGTTCAATCAGAGCCTGTTTTTCAAACAAAGTGCTCTGTTGGACACACTTCAGTCACTTACAGTAGTGGTAGATTCAAACATATTGTGAACTATTAAATGCATCATTAAGAGCAATGTAAAATATCAACAACAGTAATAAAAGTTTCTTTTGTTTTGTTTTTTTTACTGTAACCCATTAACCAAATGTGCCACAAACTGGCAAGAGCTAGTTTTCACAAAAAAGTAACCAATGGTTATAACCCTGTGAACACCATCTTTGGTTGGAGGATGAAACAAAGCAGGCCATCTTGCCATAAAATTATCCACCATGCCTCACGTTCACATTCTTGCAGCATCAGATAGATGACATAGATTTGCAAAAAAAAAAAAAGTAATGTCACAGAGAAATAAACTTCTAAAATAAAAAAAAAGAGTGCAGTCATCATTTAGTCCAGTTCACTTCAAAGGTGTAGCGGAGGTCAGCAGGGTAGTTCAGGTTGAGCACATACATCAGCCCAAACAACATAGCAACAGCTAATGCTACATTATCAAGATATTTCAACACCTTGATGCCTTCCAGAACAATGCCAATGTCCTCTACGTTACCACTTGAAGCACATTCTTTGATGATGTAGATCCCAACAGTGGTGTCTTCGATGGCCTCGTTGATGGTGTTGTCATCCAGGCTCTGTATAAAACAGACAAAAGGTAAGTAAGACAGCCAAATCAAAATATTACTATTCAACATAAAACAGTGACACTATAGATCTTGGTAAGGTGCAAGTTAGAATGGAGGCAAATATAAACATTTAATAAAATGGAAGCATTATCAGTTCCATAAGAAACACTTTCAATGCAGCCTAACCCACTTCGTTGCACACATACTTTCAGTATGTATGCAATTTGAAAAAAAGTCTTGAGAACAGTTTATTCTACCTTTCTATGTTCATTTAGCATCAACTAAAAGCACTGTACAGATTTTTTTTGGTATGAAACAGTAAGCCACTGATGATGAAAATTATAATAAATATTATTTTAATTGATGAATAATTTCAGCACAAGTGATCATGAATGAGAATAAGAAGAGTGCGGAAAAAAGCATAAGTACTGATTAATATACATACCACATATTCCTGTAGAAGGTTATCTGGATCTTCGCCCATGTAAACACAGACTCCTTTGATGATACACTCTCGTCCAGCATCTATATCGTCACACTGAAAGGACATTTTCTAGATTAGTGAATTAATTCAGCTCATGTACCTTAACTTAACATTGACTGTCCTAAGGGTGTACAGTATTTTTCTCAAGTTTCCTATGTTCAAGCCTTGCCTTGTACTCCATGGTGGTGGATGACTGGAGGGAATTAGAACAGAAAGAAGAGGTAGAACATAGAAATAGACAACCCCCCCCCCAAAAAGGCACCAATTCTTTAAAAATAAAAATTCTAGGACTGTAGGAGGCCTGCAACACTTACAACAGCGATTTGTGCAGCGACTCTTTTGAGCTTTTCTCCTAGCTGTCCTCCTAGCTGTCCTCCTCTCCTTTGGAACAGCCTTGCCAGATTGTCGGAGTGGAGGTCTAGCTGAGACAGGAACTTGGACTGAAGCGGAACGGTGGTGATTCTCTTGAATTCAGCGTTGATCTGAAAAAGCACAGAAGATTCAGGGAGAATATCACCATCACACAAAAGCAGAGCAGGACAGTCAAGGAGGGAGATGAAGCACAGACACATGATGTGCTATTAGGTTTAGGTAACAGCCTTACCTCACTGACTTCAAACAAAGCAGGCCATCTCAACCTAAAATCTTCCACCATCGGTGCGTCACGAACAATCTCATGTCTTCTATATGCGAAAGTGTTTTCCATCTTGAGCTTCACAGCCTCTCGGTTGTTCTTCTTCCTTACATCCAAGAGTAAAGCTTTTCGCATGGCTTCTAGACTCTCCTCAGTTTCTGCTGATGGGTATGTTGGGCAAAAATTAACTTCTGCTCTTTTTGCCTTTTTGATGCCAAAGGCTGCGCTGCGCTTTCCAACAGGTTTGTTTTTTAAAGAGTTCACTGTCACTTCTGGGCATCCCAGTTTTCTCAGTTGTGTGCGGTAGTTAGATAGTTTATATTTTAAGCTCATCTTCCATCCTCCATATCCAGTACTGGACCCCTTCTGAGTTAGACATGGATGTTTCTTGATGAGACTCTGGGCTACTTGTTCCATCTCCTTATCACTAACATAGACTTTATACTGCACAATTTCCTGCACTAACCCATCAAGGATGACTGACTTCAACTTGGGATCTGGAATGAGTACAGTGCCATTTTGAATGTAAACTAAACCTGCCTGCTGAAGTTTTAATTCTGCGTCATAGGAGAACTTGGGTACATGAAACACATCTGGCCAGGAGGACCGTGAGCTTGTAGACTCATTTGAGGACAGTATATCTGTATCCACAGGTTGACCTAACAGTGATGAGAGGTCATTTGCTGAGGAAGGACTGGATTCTTGGAGGTGTTGGAATGGAGAGCTCTCATGTTGCATTGTGGGCACTGACAAATCAGTTACTCTTAGAGTCCCTCTGTCCTCCACCTCTGAGACAGAAGTTAAGTTCATGAACTCATTCCCAAACAATGAGTCCATAAACTGAAGTCTGATGCTTCCCTGAAGGTTGCATTGTTTTTTGACTTCAGCCATAAGGTCTTCAAGAGATTCAGGGACTCCATGTGCAAGACTCAGCCTCTGACAGCTGCCATCAGTCAGTAAGATCTTCACAATCACAGGCATGGCCATCTTCAAAGTCCTTTACTCTGTAGAAACACAAAGAATATTAATCAGACATCAATATAATTTAAAATATCAAATCCAGTATAATATATATTAGTATGGTGGGAAAAAATATCAGAATAGATAACTAATATTTAATTGAAATTCAGACATTTTAGTACTTCAAGGACCTGTAGACACCCTGCATAGAATTATGAAGCTAGCTTAGAACAAATTAACACCCCATGAACTTAAATATAAGATTTTTAATCGCTAACATTTTAACTTAAGTAACAACCCCATGGATTCTAATTTATAGCTTTTTAATGGCTTGCATATCACACAAATAATGACAAGTACACAAACACACGTAAGTTACAAATTATCATTAACCCTCCTCTCAATTATTGCAGATCACCTTTTATTTCAATATGTCTTTTCAAAGTCACCGTGCCAGCTGATCCAATCTTGTAGTCAACAAGTGGATAGATATCAAGGAGTTCACTGGGTGCCACGAGTGTGAATGATCTTGTGGGTGATGGACTGAGTTCAAAGGCTCTGTAATGCTGTCTGTACCAACCACAGAGCTCAATGACGATGTAAAATACACTGTTGTGTAAAATGCAGATCTGTTCGATTTCACTGAAATCAGGCAGTCCACCTGTTGCTCTGTGGGCCAGTATCATTCCCTTCCTGTATGTAATGCCCCTGGTTGTCACACTCTGTGCAAGCTGAACTTCAGATGCGTCTGGGAACTTCTGTCTGATGGTCTGTGCTATTTCCTCTCTGAGCAAATCTACTGATAGAGTGGATACAGCTGAAACCTCGAGGTCTGACTTCAGACATGGAGAACTCAAATGATATGCGATCATCAGTTGATGCTTTGAGGCTAAGGAAAGAGGAATGTTTTTGAAACAGCTTGTATGCCTGATGATCTGCTTAAAAAAGCTGTGCTTAGCCTCAAAGCGCATCGTCCACTGTCCAACAACTGGACCAAACAGCCTAATTATTTGGGGGTAGTGTTCCAAATAATGGTGTTTTGGGATGAGCTTGATGTCTGGGAACAATATTTGGTACCGCTGCCTGTGCTCCAGGATTTTGCTTTCTAAAAAAGCTAGTGAATCATCACTGTGTACGGGGGCAACAACAAGCTCAGTGATGTCCTTCAGATCCATGAGGATGAGCCATGCAGGCTCATCCTCGGGTACACATGATCCCACCAAAAAAGGCAAAAACCTGAGCAAACTCCAGTTTTCATGAGCATTTCCGCCCACTGTTTTTCTGCTGGAGAAACTCTGTGACACAACATGAGGTTTGTTTGTCCTGTCAGCCCATTTGTACGGAAACTTCAAAATGGCAATGTTCAACTCAGCTAATGTGAAATACTTTTTTGAAATGAGCACTGTCAGACAACGAGCAAGTTCAACTGGGATTATACCCTCAAACACATCATGGGCAAGATCAGGAGGATAACCAAAGATGACATGAAAATGAGACAGATTTTGTGTGAAGACACATTCCCTTTTCACTCCAAAACAACTTGTACCTGTATCTTTTACTTGTCTGACATGGGTCTGATGCAGCTCCTTGGTTCTCAGACTAAAAGCACCAGATGCAACTGAATGTCTTTGAATATCACTGCTACTTCCTGTGCAAAATCTGCAATAGTATTCCCCTGAAAAACTCTGCAAAAATCCTGCAACACTGTGAGCTCCCAGGTTGTCAGCCACTACACTGAATACAGTACCTTTAAGTGACTCACCTAACAGTGGGACATAAACACCAAGCTCCTCAAGAGTTTTTAGATCCTGTAAAAGAGGTTCAAAGATTTTATCATAACCGTAGGTGTTCACATCATCGGTTTTGCACAATAATGACAAGTAGATGGATGACAATGCAGAATGAGACCCTGGAGGTATGTTAGCCAATACCCAATAAACAGCACAAAGCTTATGCTTCTTTCGTGAGGTGCCAAGTGGGTTACAGGTTTCAAAGTCATCAACATAAAAATTTAGGATGATCCTTGGCTTTTCTCCAGCAAAGAAACTATTTTCCTTAAATAGAGAGCCGTCCGTTGTGGATCTGTACTGATATGTCACAGCAGAATATGTGCCTTCCTGTCTTTGATGACCGTCAACAACTTTTGTAATGATATCCTCTCTATTTAACAGCTGCTGTAAGGACTTCAATATTGGGACATACTGGTAACTGCGTTTGTTTTTAGCATCAAGAATGTATTCAACTGGTTCTATAACCCCAAAGTTATCCTTGTAATACTGCTTACGCAGATAGGCTGTACTTAGAGATCCTCCTTTCTGTCTGGACCTTTGCACTGGATTGCCAGAACAAATTGCATCAACAGTTTCTCTAATTACAAGTTCATCAACAGACAGGTTTCTCTGAAGAAAGATGTCACGCACAGTGTCACAAGATAATGGCAAAGGGGCAGAACAGATTAAATGATGGAGTTCCCAGAGAAATTCATCTACAGCTGAAGTTGGCACAGGGACCAAATGTTCTAACTTCAGCAAAGCGGCTGCAAATCTATGCTCAATGACCTTCTGCAAGTCTTCAGTATGAGAATGAGTGTTTGAAGGAATGGCAGTATCTGGCTGCTCAACACACTCCTCACTGTTTTCTTCCAGTTTATTCACAGATGATATCCTTGTAGTTATAACTATTTCTGGTTTAAAATCAACCAATGTGTGATGGCGGTGTTTTCGGTTTTTGTGTGATTTAAAAGTACAATAAATGTTTGTCTTAAAGTCACAACCTAAAAACATACAAGTGACTGTCTCATTTCGTTTGAGATGTGCATTTATATGAGAAAAATAATCCTTGTCTGATGCTAAATCAGTACAGCTACAAATGTGACAACTGAATATAGCTTCTTTTTTGTGAGGAACACCTGTGGTGTGGATTTTGCTTTGGTGGACAATAAGGGCATTCCAAGTCTTAAATGTGCATGGACAGTGCTGGTATGTACATGGATAGCGAGACCTACGTCCAAAATGTGGATGCTTTAACTTGTAGTGATGTAAAAGCTTGGACCTACTTGGTACAGTTTCTGCACACCCCTTACAACTCCACATTCCCTGGACCTAGTCCTGCAACATACATCAAGAGCATCATAGTCATATCATTCATCCTCAAAATGCAAGTCCGAACAAAAAGGCTCACTGCATTACAAATATTCAAAACAAGATGGAAAAATGCTATCATGTCCAAATAAATCCATAGGTCCTTAAATACAAGGACTAACACTTGCTTGTTTAGACCAGCAATATTTTGCAGAAAAAAGAATTGATCTTCTATTATAATCAAATGTGAAAAATGGACCTGGACGAATGACAATTTGCACAGGAAAAAATGAAAAAAATCCAATTAACGTTTAATCAGTACCTCACATTCTTTTTTAAATGTATCTGAAATGAAAATGCAAATCTAGAGCTTACATAAATGTGACAGTACCTACCATTACAGAGCCTTTTGAATGTATGATATGCAGATAGGACAGAGAACCTGATGAAAAAAAAATATTTAGCATCAGTCAGGTGTCTCAGTAAAAACGCATAGACACAGTCAGATCAACCAAAGCTCTTGCAAATAAAACAAAATCACTAAAAGTTCCAGATGTAGACAATGATTTAATTACACTTTCTGGACGCGGCTCACACTGGCTCACACACACGTCATAACTTAATTATAACTTTAATTTAACTTAATAGCTCTCGTCTCCCCTCCTCCTCGATCCTCCATCTGGAGCATGCAGGGGCGAAGCCGGCTAACGGTTGCTCCCCAATGGCTGTGCTGTGGTCAGCAGCGGGCCCGGGAGCCGGGCGGGCACCGCAGAGAAAAACACACCGATGCTAGGCTAATGCAAACGGGCTATAATGTTTCTGGCTACAAGTACGCTACACGGAGTTAACAGGCTGTTGTAACTGTTATGTTACGTTACTGTGTGAAAACAGCGCTCAAGTGGACTATCGCCCACGTAACTATAACAGGAACATAAATATGAAGAGAACTTACCTTTAGCTACAGATATTAGGTCGTGACCTCTTGCTGTAAGGCATGGAGAGTTTCCAACGACATTCGCGGTCTTTCCCGCTTGAGGGTTCTACTTCTTGTTTTTTTTCCAGGCACGCAACCGGCGCGGAAGCGCCCCCTTCTGTTCCGGAGGGATTAATGACAATTGCTGGCGACATTCAAATCAGAAGAGACTAAACTCGATTACAGTAAGTTTGTTTTATTAATTTGATTAATTTGATTCAACTTGAAAGAAACTAGTTAGTTCAACATTCTGTATAAACAACTTAAGTCTACTTGATTAAACCATGTTCACAAACGGAATATAAATAAATTGTGTTGCTTTTACTAATTCAATTTTGTAAATTCAAAGACCCAGTATTTCCCTTTTTTCAGTGTGGACGGCGAGTAGGGGGTCACAAATGGGAGAGCGGTGGTCGTCTGGACAGGCTTAGTCTGCAGGAAGACCTTGTAGCAATTCCTAAGGAAGGTCCTAGAATACCCTCTGCTGGACAAAGCTGTGAACAGCACTTTGGTGGCTCGTCTGAAGTCCTCCGTCTGTGTGCAGATGCGGTGGAACCTGAGCAGCTGCGATTTAATCAACCCTGCAAAGGTATGTTTAGGGTGATAGCTGCTCATATGAAGCAGAGCATGGGTGTCGGTGTCTTTGAAATAGACTTTTATGTCTAATTTGTTTTCTGATTTGAATTTAGGACCTTTAAAGGTCGTTGTGTCCAGGAAGTCTAGAGTATTTTTATTAATTGTGGCCTTTAATTTAATTGAAGGATTGTGGTTGTTTAGAATGTCTAAAAACGTGTCAAATTCTTTTTCTGAGTGGGTCCAGATTCCCCATATGTCATCTAGGTATCTATAATAATAGAGAGGTTTGATGCCACATTTGTCTAGCGCCGCCGTCTCCCACGCGGCCATAAAAATGTCGGCATAGGCCGGTGCAAATTTCTTTCCCATTGCCGTTCCTTTAACTTGTAAGTAGAATTTACCGTCGAATTCAAAATCATTCCTAGTCAGATTAATTTCCAATCATTTTAATAATTCTTTGTCTGGTTTTTTTGTCATAATTGCTTTGGAGTATCTCTTTTACTGCCTGTATTCCTTGTTTTGTTTCTATGTTTGTATACAGGCTATCTACATCGATGGTGAACAAAATGGCGTCTGCGGGGATTATTACATTTTTAATTTTGTCAATAAAGTCATAAGTGTCCTTTATATAACTTTTATGTATTTTTGCCAATGGGTTTAAATAGTAATCGATGTATTCAGCTGATCTGTAAGTCTCGCTGTTGCAGTCAGAGTCTATTGGACGCCCCGGAGGTATTTCAAACGGTTTGATCCATTTACTGGGGTCTTTATGAATTTGGGTAATAAATAAAATCGTCTGGCTCTAGGTTCTGATTCCCCTATTAAGTAGTTTCTTTGTTTGGCATTTATAAGTTTTTTCTCATAAATCTTTTGGAAGAGTTCAGTTATTTGTTTTAATGTCTCCATATAGATTGGTTTATTCAATTTAGTGTAATATTTTTGTCTTTTAATTGCCTGTTTCCCTCCCATAAATATTGTTCCAAATCCATAACCACTACCATGCTGCCCTTGTCTGCCGGTTTTATGACTATTGTTTTGTTTTCTTTGAGTTCTTTTAGGGCGACGTTCTCCCCGGAAGTTAAGTTTGATTTAATTCTTAGCGTCCTAAATGAATTTTCAAAATAGTCCAAATCAAGTTTGATTAAATCCCGGATGTGGGTAGGTATGCTCAGATCCGGGGGGGGGGGGTCCAGCTAGAAGCCGGGATGAACGGTTGTTTGGTTTAGATTTCTTTATCCTCGTAATACGCCCATAATTTAAACGTCTATGATAATTTTGTAGACCAAGCCTAGATTGTGGTTTGATATCTTTGTTGCTGCCCCTTGTCGGTATAAAATTTAGCCCTCTATTAAGCAGGGATAATTGAGGCGTAGTTAATTTTATTTTTTTAGATAGAATCATAACATTTTTAAACCCTCCTGGAAGAACAGGCTTTTGGGGTCCGTTAGTTTAACTGCCTCATCCAGTGCTGAAACATTTTGGTCGCCGTAGCGCGAGTCCAGTGAACATTGTCCGGTTCAGTGTCAAAGTCTTGGCTGGGCAGTGCTGGAACAGAGTCAAAGTTTCTCAGGATGTGGTTGTTCAAAGTCTGTAAGTTCTCTCTGTCTTTTGTCGGCAGGTCTGGAGAGAAGTTGATTACCGGGATCAAGATGTTCGCCTCCGGGAATCTGTTGTGGCCGTCCTCACTGCTGCCTGCAGCTGTTTGATGGTCGTGGCTCGGGTCTTTTGCTTCCGGTTGTTCAGACCGAAGGCCAGAACAACAGTGTCCACCGCTACCGTGCAGACTGCTTTTTTCAGGATGGCCTCGGCGTGATGGAATGTGGCCCCAGGATAGCTGTCGATCTGGAGATCTTGGACCTGGAACGGTGGGAATCTCCCCAAATTGGAGTCCCCGATAATGAGACATCTCTTCCTCACACACAGACCCCAGTCTTGCACCTTTCTGGTGGTATTAACGTGCCTGGTGGGTCTACGTGTGGGAGTGTCGGGCGTCAGCTGTGAGTCAGACAGCTGCAGGAGATTCTCAGCTTCACCAGAAGGCTGTGCGTCGGCTGCTGACGTGCTCTGGTTCTCTGATCGAAGCTGCTGCGATGTGCTGGGAGTCGGGGCTCGGAGTGAAGCTCTGACGCCGATGGGGGTGAGTCTCGGGGTGGAGAAGATGGTTCTGGAGCCGGAGCAGCCTGGATCATGGTCTTCCGGTTCCCTCTCCGCCTGGATGCCCGAGTCATCAAGCCTCACACACGGATTGTGTGGTGGTTGAGGTGGAGACGCTGGCTGTGGATTCGCCTCGGACGTCTGGACCTGTGATCCCAGAGAGGTAAAGAGAGGAAAGAAGGGGCGAGGGGGACGAGGAGGAAGAGGAGAAGAAGGATGAGGAGGAGAAAGGGGGACAGGAGGAGGAGGAGGAGGAGGAAATTGCTCTTCTTCTGGATCAGCCAGGAACGGCGACCAGTCTCCGCCCCTCTGCTCCGTCATGGTGGCAGTAGTGGTGTGGATCGTAGCCTGGACCGTGACCTCACGTCCCGTTGCCGCGGAAGAAGCCGACGCAGCCGCGGTGGCGGCTGGTTCGGTGACAGCGGCGGGAGGAGCTGCACAGGTGAGAGTCGAGGCCCGGTCATCTCCGGTCTCAGGTGGAAGATGTTCTGTGAGGTTAGCTTTCAAAAAAGCTTTTACATCATTCAGGGTATCTGCTTTTAGTCTGCGACCGAGATTTCGGTTCGCCCAGGCGGAGGCGACCTGAAAAGGGCCTTCCCACTCCTGGGTGGGAAATTCCGCCAGGTCCTGTATGTCATTATTCATATTTTCCTCATAATGCTGTCTGAGAATCAATATGGTGTTGTGCTCCCAGTTTTTTGCATTCCCGTCTAATAACATTTGTGTGGTTTCGTTCGGGGATGCGGGTTTAATAAAGTCAATCAGGGTGGTGGTTGTTTTCTGGATTGTGGGGGGTGGGTCTGTGCCCGAGACATTTTTCAAATGATGATTAAATTTAATAATTCTATAAATGATCCTGACTTTATGTGTAAAGTCTGGGTCATCAGACTGCACCCAGTTCTGATTATCTCTATGTGTGTTGGTGTCGCGGGCGGGTTGCCGCTGCCGCTGTCTAAAATCAAATCTAATATTTTGGCCCCCGTGGTCCGGATTAAAATACTGGCGGTGTCTAGGAGGTGGAAAGCGGCTGCCCTGGAACCGCTGCTGCCGGTGATCTCCGACGGCGCCTCTCCCGGGGCGGCGCTGCTGTGGTCTCAGAGGTGGGAAGTCGGAGGAGTAATTACTGGGGTCCCGGTGGCGGCGAGGCTGACCACTGGTGGGCTGGTCCGGGTAACGATGGTCTCGATAGCGGCCGGTTTGGCCGCTGCTGGAGCGGGCCGGATAATAACGGCTCTGGTGGCGGCGAGTCTGTCCGCTGCTGGATCGGGCCGGGTAGTAGAAATCCCGGCGGTGGCGTGTCTGACCGCTGTCAGAGCGGGCCGGATAGTGGCGATAATGCCGCTGGTCATCTCTGGTGATCGAGGCGTAAGTGCGTCTCTCCGGTCGCTGCTGCCGGCCCCGGAGAAGTCTCCCTCATGTCGTGGCTGGCGGTGGCGGTCATGCTGCAGTCGGCCCCGGTGGTAGCGGACTCGTGTCCAGCCGTCTTCGTCGTCGTAGGGCTCCATGGAAAGGAGCCGTGTGTGTGTGTGTGTTTTTTGCCGTGAAAAAGCACTCGGTAAAAGGTGACTGAGAAACGGAGGTTTCTTCAAGAACACTCGGTAGAATTTATTTACAAAACAGGAAAAATTGCCATACAACAAGCTAGAGTTGCAACGTTTCGGCCCTTAAAAGAGCCTTCTTCAGGCAAGCTTGTTACAACAGGAGGCAAAAGAGAGCGCCGATGTGTTCTCTACCGTATTCTCGGGCAAAAAGAGCTGGGACAGCGGTAACAGAGTATAAGGTTGAATTTGCCCGCCAAACATGCCCATTGGCTCAGAAACTGGAACTTACAGAAAGGAGAGCGCCCCCTATCGCTATCCTCCAATATTACATGAAAATTAACTGAATGTCAGTAAGTATGCATAAACACAAACATTTTAAATACAAATCACTTGGATAAACAACAAATTCAGTAACAAGAATACATTAACCTTAATTGAAATATGTTTTAAAGTGTCCCCAGCAATTCGGCTGAACATTAATATAAGTAAAGTGCATCAAAGACATCATACAGTAATGTAACTATTTACAGGAAGAAGGACGGAAGTTGTGAGGACAGGAGCTGGAGACGGACCCAGAGGGAGAGCTGGAGGAACTGGCCGGTTAGGTTAGGGGAAATTTGGGTTGTGCTACGCCGTAGGCGTGGTGCAACCAGAGCACCTTCCGTCCAGCTGTTCCCGGACCCGGGACCGCTCCGTCCTGGAACATCAGGTTAATGAACTTTGTCCATTTTTAATAGGGGCAGCATTCAAATTACGGGAGGGTTAGGTTTAGGCAAAGGGCAGGGTTGGTTAGGATTAGGGTTTAGAAGAGGGTGGGGGTAATATTAAGATCCATTAATTAGGTTTAGGCAATATAGTCAAATTAAGGGAGGGTTAGGTTTAGGCATTAAGAGGGGGGTTGGTTATGATTAGTAAACGGGATGGGTTAGTCATAAACATAACATTAGAGGCCAATTGGTTGTGTTTAGGCAAGCATCCAGGTAAGATAGGGTTATGTTTAGGCATAGGAAAGGAGAGTCAGTCAAGGTAAAATGGTAAGTAAATAAATTAATTAATTAGTGTTTGATTAATTTATGCTCTAAAATACAGTCTCTCATTGAGTCCCTGTGGATAGGTTGTATTTAATTTGTTGATCCAATTCCTTTCAGCTCTCCTCCGTTGAGCCGTGGACCAATGGGGGTTGCACTCTAAGATGGATGCCTGCACCGCGTTCCATCCATGTGCAACAAAATGTTCAACAACATGCTGGTCTGTATTTTTTTGTTTAGTAATATTGTATTTGTGGCATGTGAATCTAATTTGAACGGTAAGTCCTGTCTCTCCTACATATCTTTTTCCACACTGTTTACAGGTGATTAAATAAACTCAATTTTTTGTCTGGATGCTTCCTTGGTTTGCTGTTAAATAAACTTTTTGTTTTGAGGAGTCATAAACCCATTTAATTTGTTTAAAGTAATTATTTTGAGAGCCAGATCCAGGATTTTCTGTTGTATTTTTAATTTTTGCTCTGACCAAATGGTCTTGGAGATTCTTATTTTTTCTAAAAGCTGCAATAATTCTTAGTTCTGTATCGGGTTGATTTGATTTGATGTTTTTTTCTAAATTTTCTTTGATTTGTTTGACCAGCTGAACCGTGGACGGCGAGTAGGGGGTCACAAATGGGAGAGCGGTGGTGTCTGGACAGGCTTAGTCTGCAGGAAGACCTTGTAGCAATTCCTAAGGAAGGTCCTAGAATACCCTCTGCTGGACAAAGCTGTGAACAGCACTTTGGTGGCTCGTCTGAAGTCCTCCGTCTGTGTGCAGATGCGGTGGAACCTGAGCAGCTGCGATTTAATCAACCCTGCAAAGGTATGTTTAGGGTGATAGCTGCTCATATGAAGCAGAGCATGGGTGTCGGTGTCTTTGAAATAGACTTTTATGTCTAATTTGTTTTCTGATTTGAATTTAGGACCTTTAAAGGTCGTTGTGTCCAGGAAGTCTAGAGTATTTTATTAATTGTGGCCTTTAATTTAATTGAAGGATTGTGGTTGTTTAGAATGTCTAAAAACGTGTCAAATTCTTTTTCTGAGTGGGTCCAGATTCCCCATATGTCATCTAGATATCTATAATAATAGAGAGGTTTGATGCCACATTTGTCTAGCGCCGCCGTCTCCCACGCGGCCATAAAAATGTCGGCATAGGCCGGTGCAAATTTCTTTCCCATTGCCGTTCCTTTAACTTGTAAGTAGAATTTACCGTCGAATTCAAAATCATTCCTAGTCAGATTAATTTCCAATCATTTTAATAATTCTTTGTCTGGTCTTTTTTGTCATAATTGCTTTGGAGTATCTCTTTTACTGCCTGTATTCCTTGTTTTGTTTCTATGTTTGTATACAGGCTATCTACATCGATGGTGAACAAAATGGCGTCTGCGGGGATTATTAAATTTTTAATTTTGTCAATAAAGTCATAAGTGTCCTTTATATAACTTTTATGTATTTTTGCCAATGGGTTTAAATAGTAATCGATGTATTCAGCTGATCTGTAAGTCTCGCTGTTGCAGTCAGAGTCTATTGGACGCCCCGGAGGTATTTCAAACGGTTTGATCCATTTACTGGGGTCTTTATGAATTTGGGTAATAAATAAAATCGTCTGGCTCTAGGTTCTGATTCCCCTATTAAGTAGTTTCTTTGTTTGGCATTTATAAGTTTTTCTCATAAATCTTTTGGAAGAGTTCAGTTATTTGTTTTAATGTCTCCATATAGATCGGTTTATTCAATTTAGTGTAATATTTTTTGTCTTTTAATTGCCTGTTTCCCTCCCATAAATATTGTTCCAAATCCATAACCACTACCATGCTGCCCTTGTCTGCCGGTTTTATGACTATTGTTTTGTTTTCTTTGAGTTCTTTTAGGGCGACGTTCTCCCCGGAAGTTAAGTTTGATTTAATTCTTAGCGTCCTAAATGAATTTTCAAAATATTCCAAATCAAGTTTGATTAAATCCCGGATGTGGGTAGGGCGAGAGATATGGGAGGGATCCCTCACCGGGGTGGACAGATGTGCAATAGATGTTATCTACTGACAAGAACACAGTTCACAACAGAGACAGACACACACATGAATGTTATATGTTTGATTTTTGCACCAAGAGCTGCTTAGTCAGAGGGAACAGGGCTTTATTTTGTCTTAAATGAAATAATCATCTGCAGTACTGTGGAGACACTATGTTTGTGTGTCTGTGACCACATTCCGTTGCCTTGTGATGAAACTCATATGCTAACAATATTTTTGGCCTTTTCATCATATTTATTTTCTACTGACTGTGGTGCGTGACGTGATTTGTTGTTGTGTGTACTGTAAGCACCTCCCCATCCCAGCTGGAACAGGGTGGCATCCTCCAGACTTGCTCCATTTTCAATGACAGAAGCTCCTCTCCTGGAGAATCAAAACATACAAAAACACAACATAATAAAGCAAAGATTGAGGAAAAACTCAGAGCTACCAGACTTTGCTGCTCCCAGCTGAAGCCCATGTTCTGGATGAAGAGGTGCTTTCGTGGTCACTGTGCTGGTGTTGCAGAGGTTGAAGGCTTGGAGGTGGAGATGTACTGTAGGTCCTTTCTGCCGTCAGTCATCATGCAAAATATCAACTCTCTGTCCTACAAGAGTGATGAGGAGCTGGAGATACAGGTGAAGACTCAGGAAGTAGAGATTTTTTCAAATCAAAACGATACTGTGAAACATGTGTGCATCCCACCAACGCTACTGCTGAAGTTCCATGTGAAGGTCTCCATGAAGTCGTTGCTAGGATACTGATGTCTGGTGTTTAGCTTTCTACAATAAATAGTTCTTTCAAAAATAAATGTCCTCAGAAGTAAAATGGGTCTATCTTACTGTATGACACAAAAAGACACCATTGGTCAATAAAACGTATAAACCAGTTTATTTCAAAATGTCCACATTTCCACATTCACAGTCTACAAAACCCAAAAGAATGGTGCTAAATAGTTACACAGTCACATAGCATCCATTTGAATGCCTGGACACATCTTCAAAGAAAATAAATCAAAAATGGTTTCAAGTAATGTTCTCTAACAAACACCTCTCTGGAAAGCAGTCTGTCTGCCTTTCTGGAAAAGCCCTGCTGGCCTCTGTGAAACGCAAAGCAGCTGTGTTCACTTTGCAAACGGAGGTGCACATCTCACACAGGATTTCCCAGGGCAGCCTTGTACTCAGACGTGGGAGACCGGAGCAACCCAAGATCTTTTGAGAGTTTTCTAATCCTCGTCATCCAGCATTTCTAGGTTCTGCCCATGGCTCTCCACGTCCTTGCTCATCCTCGCCCAGTTCTAATAATAAAAACATAATACATATTATTTGTAATTCACGCAAGATTTGGAAACCAAGTTAAATGCTACAGAAAGACATGACGTCTGGCTCACCATCATTCTCAACAGGTGGTGCATGATCATCTTCAGAATCATGTGGAATGACTTCATCCACAGCAAGGTCGTTCTCTTCACCATCTGTTTCTGACTTCATCCCCACTGGGCTGCATCCTGAAGATACCTGTGATGGAAGATAACAAGGCAGTCAGAAGACAAACAAAGGCTTAAAGCTTAAGTGGGCTACTGATTACAACACAACCTAATTTACATATGCTAGCAACACTTTCTGCTGGGGAGACTGATTAGTGACTGATCAGTGGCTGTGTTGGCCCCTAAATGTGACATGTTGTGCCTTTAGTACAATCCCAGGAAAGGTACTCGTTTAAAGGCATAATGTCAAGGCCTCCGCAGGGAAAGGAGAGAGGGAAAAATTCAGAGCCACTGGAGCGGAACTTTTCTTCAATCATGGAGTCAACAGGAAGGATCTCCGTGGGGAAGGCCTTGACATTATGCCTTCAAATGAGTCCCTTTCCCGGGATTGTATTGAAGGCACAAAATGTCACCCTTAATTGGCCAAAACAGCCATGATGTCATTGAGTTTTTTTTCCCTTCATGCTTAAATGAGTCCCTTTCCCGGGATTTATTTGAACTTTTTTCTTCTTTGTGATCTCAGTTGGACTGGCTCTGAATTTTTCCCTCTCTCCTCCACCTGCAGAGACCTTTACATTATGCCTTTAAATGCACAAAATGTCCCATTAGGTATCCAGACATAGCAAAGTGATTTGGGAGAAGAGTGGGAAAGACTGACACTTGTGTTAAAGATTTATTTTTTGTGTTATTGAGTGATGTTTTAAGTTGCACTAGTAAGGAATAAACTCTGTTTGAACGTCCTGATTTTTGCCTGTTTTTTTCCAATTTTGCTCTGCCCCGATTGCCTTTCATGATGTCACAAAAATATACACACACAGATGGGCATACTTGAATAACTGTGGCAATTTTAGAGCTAATACACGCAAATGAGAACTGACATGTATCAAATCCAAAACCCATGCAGGTGTGGTATTGAATCCCGGCCTGATGTCTGATGTTAAGCTTTCTACAATACAAGTTCTCTGTCCTCAGGAGTAAAATGAGTTCCTGTAATCGGAATGAGTACACTTTAAATCCTTTAACGAGGATCAATTGAAGGGCAAGTCTGGTGCCAGCAGCCGCGGTTATTCCAGCTCCAATAGCGTATCTTAAAGTTGCTGCAGTTAAAAAGCTCATAGTAGGATCTCGGGATGAGCTGACGGTCCGCCGAGAGGCGAGCTAACGTCAGTCCCAGCCCCTACCTCTCGGCGCCCCCTCGATGCTCTTAGCTGAGTGTCCCGCGGGGACCGAAGCGTTTCCTAGATTAGAGTGTTCAAAGCAGGCCCAGTCGCCTGAATACCTCAGCTAGGAATAATGGAATAGGACTCTGGTTCTATTTTGTGGGTTTTCTTACTGAACTGGGGCCATGATTAAGAGGGACGGCCGGGGGCATTCGTATTATCATAATTCTTGGACCGGTCTGGTGCGCAAGACGGACGAAAGCAAAAGCATGTGCCAAGAATGTTTTAATAATCAAGAACGAAAGTCGGAGGTTCGAAGACGATCAGATACCGTCGTAGTTCAGACCATAAAGGATGCCAACTAGTGATCCGGAGGCGTTATTCCCATGACCCGCTGGACAGCGTCCGGGAAACCAAAGTCTTTGATGAAGAGCAGCACACGCAAATCACAAAAGTGTAAACTCTTTTTAAACAAGAACAGAAGACATTATACAACAGAAAAAAAGGAGAAAACTTGGATGTACACCAGAGAGGCTGTCATTGCCCACATATCAAGTCATGTTAGAGCTATCGATTCCATCTGCATTGAAACAGACTTCATGGGCATCCGAAACATCAGCTTCATGGTGAAAAGGATAAGAAAAATCGCCACCAAAGACTGAACTCTGAACAGAACCATGTCAAATGCTGTTTGGCCTACGTATGAACACCAGTATCATCACTGTGCAGAACTATGCCTCCAAAAGTCTCCCATATCACATTTGCTCATGAAGTAGGACACAACATTGGCTCCCTGCATGACTCTGGCAGAAATCCTCTGAACAAGTACATCCATCACTATGAAGGTCTGACCTATGACACAGAGTTTGTGCACAGCAAGCATCAAAGGGCCAAGAGGGCACTCTCGTCCCATTTTAACTTGAGGATGAAGAGAGATACAACACTATTTTCCCAAAATTTAAAGGTTGAAGTTTCAGGAGAATAAAATCCAATTGACGGAAGGGCACCACCAGGAGTGGAGCCTGTGAGTCTGACTTTTTAAGCATAAGGTCTACGACATTTCTCTTGTGGCTCCAGTTGTATCTGCCATCAGATTTTTATATTTACACTTTCACAAAGCAAAAGCATTTGCCAAGAATGTTCTTTCTGAACTGAAGAAAAAGTGAGAGCAATAATGAATTGGAGCTTTTACTAATGTGGAGAATTTCACCGCGTATTGCTTTTAACCAAATAATAATAATAATAATAATAATAATAATACATTTTATTTATAAAGCGCTTTTCAAAATACTCAAAGTCGCTTTACAGAATTAAACAACAATATTAGAAAACAACAATATTAGAAACACTTAGAAACATATAAGTACAATGCAGGGATTTATCAAACATAAGATGTCCAAAACAATCAGAACGGAGAGAAACACAGTTGGATAAAGATTTGAGTGAAGTGGATGGACCAGACGGATCATAACAGTGTAGGTAGAGTTAGAATGTTAGATGTTAAAAGCAGAGCGGAACAGGTGCGTTTTGAGAAGTGATTTGAAAGTCTTGAGGTCTGTGGTTTCTCGGATGTGTTTGGGAAGGGAGTTCCAGAGGGTGGGGGCAGCAACAGAGAAAGCTCTATCTCCCCAAGTTCTGTGCTTGGTCTTGGGGACAGTGAGGAGAATGGCATCGGAAGAACGGAGGGTGCGGGAAGGGATGTACGGGTGGAGAAGGTCTGCGAGGTAGGAGGGGGCCTGGTTATGGAGTGTTTTATGGGTGAGGAGGAGGATTTTGAATTCAATTCGTTGTGTAATTGGGAGCCAGTGGAGGTTCTGGAGGACAGGTGTGATGTGGTCACGGGAGCAGGTGTGGGTGAGGAGGCGAGCAGCAGAGTTTTGGATGTACTGGAGTTTATTGAGGAGTTTGGCGGTTGTGCCATATAGTATGCTGTTGCAGTAATCAAGGCGGGATGTAATGAAGGCGTGGATTAGAGTTTCAGCGGCCGAGAAAGAAAGTGAGGGGCGGAGGCGAGAGATGTTCTTTAGGTGGTGGAAGGCTGATTTAGTGATGTGTTTGATGTGTTGGTCGAAGGAGAGATTACTGTTGAAGATGACTCCAAGGTTGCGGCAGTGGGGGGAGGGTGACAGTGTGGAGTTGCCAATAGTGAGGTGGAAGTCTCTGGCTGTTTGGGTGAGGGAATTTGGACCAATTAGAATCATGTCTGATTTGTCATAGTTAAGTTTGAGGAAGTTTGCTTGCATCCAGCATTCGATGTCTGTCAGACAGTTTGACAGGGTGGAATGAGTTGAGGGGGTGATGGATTTGGTGGTGATGTATAACTGGATGTCATCAGCGTAGCAGTGGAAGTGAAGATTATGGCGGCGGATGATTTGACCAAGGGGGAGGAGATACAGGATAAAGAGGAGAGGACCAAGCACAGAACCCTGGGGGACGCCTTGGGACAGGGGGCAGTTGAGGAGGAGCAGTTGTTGATGGAGATGAATTGTTGTCTGCCAGAGAGATATGAGTGTATCCAGGTGAGGGCAGTGTCAGTGATGTTGAGGAGGGAGTTCAGCCGGAAGAGTAGGATGGAATGATTGATGGTGTCAAAGGCAGCGGTGAGGTCCAGGAGGATGAGGATGGAGATTTGTCCAGAGTCTGAGGAGAGGAGGAGGTCGTTTGTAATTTTGAGGAGGGCGGTTTCAGTACTGTGTTGTGAGCGGAATCCGGATTGAAATTCTTCAAAGAGGTCATTGTTGTTGAGGTGGGATTTTATTTGTGAGGCGACAACACGTTCCAGGATTTTCGACAGAAATGGGAGGTTAGAGATGGGCCGGAAGTTGTTCATGATGTCAGGATTAAGACCAGGTCTCTTGATGATGGGGGTGACAGCAGCAAGTTTCAGTGAAGATGGGACGGAGGCAGAGCTGAGCGAGGAGTTGATGATTTTGGAGACCAGCGGAGAGATGGTGGGGAAGCAGTCCTTGGCGATGGAGGATGGAATGGGGTCAAGCATGCAGGTGGAAGTCTTCATGGATGAGATGATTGTGGATAGCATAGTTGGGGAGACAGGTGCAAATTTGGAGAGGGGCGGGTGATGAGATGGGTGGAGGGGGGTGATGGGGGTGGGGGAGTAGGGGAGGTAGTTAGGGAACTGTAGATTTTGTCAATTTTGGACTGGAAGAATGAGAGGAAGGAATTGCATTTGTCAACGGTGAATGAACTTGAGATGTTGTCGCTGGGGTTAAGGAGTTTGTTTATAGTAGAAAAAAGAGCCTTTTGGTTGTTGGAGCCGGAGTGAATGAGGTTTGAAAAGTAGGCAGAGCGTGCAGTGTTGAGGGCGGCTTTGTACTGTAGGAGGTGGTCTGTGTAGGCTTGGAGACGAACTGTCAAACCAGTTTTTCTATGAAGTCTTTCAAGCTGGCGCTTGCGGGATTTCATTTGGTGGAGTTCCGGGGTGTACCAGGGGGCAGAGTGGGAAAAAGAGACAGATTTGGTTTTGGTGGGAGCAAGTTGGTCCAGACAAGAGGAGAGAATACTGTTGTAGTGGTTGACTAGTTCGTCAGGATCATCAGACAGTGGGGGAGGATGGGTTGACAGGGCGTTGGATAGGGAGACTGAGAAGTCCTGGGGGGAGATATATTTAAGGTTTCTGAAGGATATAGTTCGTTTGACCTTGGGGAGGGGGGAGGGTAGATTGATATCCATGAAGATTGCCAGGTGGTCAAAGATGTGGAGGTTGATGCTGAAAAGTTGATGGATGGCGAGACCAGAGGAGCAGACTAGGTCCAGGGTGTGACCATGGTTGTGAGTGGGAAAGTTGACATGTTGAGTGAAATTGTGGGAGTCCAGAAGGTCCAGGAAGTCGGAGGCTTGTTTGCAGTTTCTGTTGTCGATGTGATAGTTGAAGTCGCCAAGGAGGAGGACAGAAGGTGAGATGGCTGAGAGCTGTGCAACAAAGTCGGAGAGAAATGATGGATTGGGCTTGGGAGGGCGATAAATAACTGCAATAACCAGGGGAGCAGGACCAGGCAGTTTAAAAGCAATGGTTTCGAAGGAGTGAGCAGGGGTGGTGGATATGGTGATGATTTTGAGGTCTTTTTTATGGATTGAGGCCACACCACCACCTTTGCCAGTGGGACGGGGCTGGTCGATGTATGTGTATCCAGGAGGAGTGGCTTGGTTGAGAGAAAAATAGTCCAGGTGATTGTGCCAGGTTTCAGTGATGCAGAGGAAGTCCAGGTTGTTATCAGTGATGAATTCGTTTAGAATTAGTGCTTTGTTATTGAGTGATCGAGTGTTTAGCAGAGCCAGTTTGAGGAAATGCTGCTGTGTGATTTGTTCTGAGGAATGTGGAAGTGAGCGGAGGTTGGGATTGGACTGTTTCATAGGTTTCATTGAGCGTTTGTTCTTTCTCGTATGGTTGATCCTGTTTGGACGGTGGGGTCTCACTGAGATGATGGGCTGAATGGGGAAAGCTGCAGCAGGGAGTGGCAATGACAGATGGAGCCTATAGGGGGAGCTCTGACAGGAGGAGGAACTCTGAGAAGGTACTGTGGGGGGAAAAAATAGAGCGGATGGACTGGTGTACGAGGTGGATAGTCAATCCGGTGCATATCTCACTGCGTGCTGGAATTTGGAAGCGAGGATGCGGCGTCCCAGCATGCTCAGGTGAAGACCGTCTCGTCCAAAGAAGGAGGGACGCTCCCAGAACATGTCGAAGTTGTGGATGAAACGGATGTTATGTGCTGCGCAGGCAGATTGGAGCCAGGTGTGGAGATAGAGAAGCCTGCTAAAACGAACATCGCCACGGCCCAGAGTGGGGAGTGGGCCAGAGACAAAAACAGCCTTTCCAGAGCTTTTAAGAAGATTAAAAAGTTGGATAAAGTGAACTTTTGTCAGCTCCGATGGTGTGCGAGTGGTGTCGTTCGTGCCACAATGAACAATTATTTTCGTAATTGTTGGAGGCGCTGACTCCAGGAGGCCAGGAAGTTTTCCCAGGATGTCGGCGGTTGTGGCTCCGGGGAAGCAGTGAGTGGCCGCATTCGCGAAGCGAATGTGCCGAACGATGGAGTCGCCGACGATCAGGGCAGTGGGGGGGAAGAGAGGAGTGGGTGCCTTGTCCACAGCAGTGTGAGAGAGGGCAGGGGCAGCAGCAGCGGAGGCGGTGGCGGAGGTGGAAGATGGGACATCCGCAGCGGCTGCCAGAGCTCCTGATGTGCGGCTGTGGTTCAGCTCTGGAGGCTGCTTTTCCGGTACCTGAAGGCAAGGAAGATCACCAGAGCGCCTGTTTACAGCCTCCATCAGCAACCTGCGGCGAAAGGAGGAAGATTTCCCCAGCTGTCTGTTCTGCTGAGAGGAGATCGGGTGCTCGCCGTGGGCCACATCCGTCAAGAGTGGCAGGTGCGTGGGCAGGTTTGGTGGGAAGTTGGGGGCAGAGACCTTGGGTCTTGCTCCAGTCCTTGACCATGTAGCGGTCAGAGATGGGAGCGCCGTTGTCGCAGCTGCCACTGGAGGAGCCGACGCAGCTGCAGGTGGAGAGACGGAGTCCGGTTCCGTGTGAGATGGAGGAGCACCAGCCACTGGAACAGCCTCGGCCATGGGGACATCAGCAGGGTGGACAGAGGCATCAGGTGGTAGCGGGGCGAAGCGGTTTGTGAGGTTGAGGGATGGAGGCGAGGCAGCGCGGGGGTTCCCACTCCTACCCTTGCACTTCACAACTGACCAATGAGGCTGTGAGCTGGGGGTTGAGCACGAGGAGGGTCGGGGGTTTGGCAAAGAAGGGTCCCAGAGGATGGTGTCGGCAACGGCTGAGTTCATGGAGGAGATGACTTTAGACTGTGAGGCAGCGGTGTCAATGAAGTCGGAGAGGAGAGAGTCTTTTTTCCGGAGTTCGTCAGAGAGACGTCTGATGTCTTCCCTGAGGTGAGTGATGTGTTTTTCTGCTTTCCTGCAATCACCACAGGGCATGGTGGATGGTGAGGTGCGTGGTACCATGGTTGGAGCAGGTGGTGGCTGTGAAAACAGAGAAAACAGCTCCGGCAGCAAAGGTGTTTGTGTGCTAGATTTGGCTAGCAACTAGCTAGATTGCTAGTGTAGCTTCAGTGTGGGAGGGAGTGGGGACTTAGATTTGGCTAGCAACTAGCTAGATTGCTGGTGTAGCTTGAACGTGGGAGGCAGTAGGGACTTACACGCGAGGACTCCGGATGGAGTCCACGGCGTTGAAACAGCGTAAAAGAGGACGGGTTGGATGATACGAGAAGGTGAGACTTACCGACACGGGCCCAAGTGCTGGGCCCGGTGCGGTGGCTAGGTGTTCGGTAAGCTAGCTGGTAGTGAGGAGATCTTGGTCTCAATCAGTCTCCTTCTTTGTAATGGCTGTGGCTGTTGCTTTTTAGTGGTGAAGTACAGCAGTGATCTCGATTACTCTATCCCGTTTTGCTCCAACGACACAAAACCAGTCTAAATGTCTGATAGACAGTTTGACGTTCAGTTTTTATTCACTGTTGATCACGGAGCGGCACGGAGCGGCCATGAATCAAGAAGTGTCCTGAATGTTATTCATGGAGTGAAGGATCCCTCTGATAAGGCCCTCTTATCTTTAGACGCTGAGAAAGCTTTTGATAAGGTGGAGTGGCCTTATCTCTTTAATATCTTGGAAAGATTTGGATATGGTAATACATTTCTAAAATGGGTTCAGCTGTTGTATGTAAACCCTACAGCACAAATATTAACAAATAAAAATATATCAGAACCAATCACAATTAAAAGAGGATGCCGTCAGGGATGCCCCCTATATCCACTGTTATTCACTTTAGCAATTGAGCCTTTAGCAATAGCTGTGTGAACACATACTGAAATAGTTGGAATAACAATTGGTCAAACAGAGCATAAATTAGCGTTGTATGCAGATGACGTTATTTTGTTTGTCTCACAACTCTCTAAATCTATTCCTGTGTTGCTGGAGTTAATAAAAACATTTGCTGGCATCTCAGGATACACAATTAACAACTCCAAGTCCTCAATTTTATTACTAGATGAGAGAGAGAAAGAAAAGCCACTTAAAGAACCTTCCCAATTTAAAGTGGTAGATCAGTTTACATATTTGGGAATAAAAATTAGGTCCAAATTAGCTCCAATTGTGAAATCCAATTATGAATCATTGACTGAGGAAATAACAGAGTCAATTCATAGGTGGGCATCCCTGCCTTTATCCTTGATTGGTAGAATCAACATTATAAAAATGAACATACTCCCTAAGATAGTTTAAAATGTCCAAATATAACATGGTATTATTGGGTAGTACAATTAAGGACTATTAAGTTTTATTTTGCAACAAGGGATGTTCCACAATGGAAAGAAATGGAAGATGAATGTTTGCATTTGCCGTTACCTGCTGTATACCTACTGTATTTTTACTCAGTGCCAATCTTGATTAAACAAACTAACCAATGTCAGAATTGTAAGAGTATGATAAGAGTATGGTTTGAAGTACAAAAATTTACTAAAGAAACTAGTCAAATATCTCAGTACACTCCTATCTGGGGAAATCAGCATTTTATACCAGGAAGCGCTGTATTCAGAAGGTGGGCATCAAAGGGACTAAGATTTGTACATGCCCAACTTAGATGACATGTTATCATTCGAACAAATTAGGTATAAGTATGACATAGATAAAAAACATTTCTTTAAATTCCTCCAGCTTCGGAATTACATTAGGACAAACCAAAACAGTCTTTTAACCAGACCTCCAATTTCTGACTTGGAAAAAATTGTGTCTGAGGACAGCTTAAGTAAAGGTGCTATAGCGGAGCTATATAAATATTTGTTATCAAATTCGGTTGAAAGTACGGGAGGTTAAAAGGGCAATAGAAAAAATGATTTCAAAAAATATTCCAATGGATCCTGCACTTTTTGTCTTAGGTCTATACCCAAAAGGTCACACAACAAAAACGAATGAATATTAATGGATATGTGTTTGTTGCACGCCAGAAGATCCATTGCAATGTTTTGGAAAAAGACCAGCAGACCAAGTGTTACGTATTGGGTGAAGCAAATGCTCACAACTCTTCCTTTGGAGAGAGTAACATATATAAGAAAAGGAAGGCAAGATATGTTTGAAAAGATATGGGAACCGTTTAATGTGTATGTTAATGGTATTAATCTGGCAATTGACAGTGAAGTGGAATACGTAGTCAGAGGTGTAAACCTCATAACAGAATTAATGAGTTCAATACCCGCAAGTATTTAGAGCCATTAAATCACGTACAAATGTTTTGTGACTGAGAAGTGAATGTTTATGATGTTTGTGATGTGTATGTGTATTGTTCATTTGCAATTTGGTTTTGTAATGTAAGAAAATGTCAATAAATATATTGTTTGATAAAAAGAGGAATAGAAAACTTGACCCACCCAGTCTCTTCTCAATTTCACATGCTCAAGATCACTTAAGTGGGTCTCTTGTATTAAAGCTATGTGGGCCCCTTCCTTTTTGAGGGATGAGAGAATTTTATGTCTCTTAACTACATTATTAATTCCCTTTACATTCCATGTAATCAATTTAGTGTTACTCATCTAAACTGTCTATTTCCCATGTACACAGACGTTGGTGTCCACAAAAACCTGTTGCTCTTAAACACTGAAAGAAACAGAAAAAAAGTAAAGTTGTCATGTGAAAAGAGGTCGTCCCCAAACGACGACCGCACACAAACCCACCCAGAACATAATAACAAACTCAAATGTGACCAGTAGGTCTCTAATACCCTTACAAGGGGACGTGAAGCTGAAGGGGGCCATCACTATAGAAAGGGCACAAGAGAAAAAAAACACAAAAACCTCTCCAAAAAAAAAGAACCCCGCCCCCATCCCAAATAGACAAAAATGTAATCAGACAGCACCTGGAAAGATAAACCCTATAAACTGGTGAACATTTTTCTAAATCAGAGCAGTAATTCAATAGTGTCAGCACCTCTACAAAGCACCTAACCGTGTACATAGAATTAGCTCTTCTATTTGCTGATAACGTAAACACCAAAAGTGTAAACAAGAAAGCAGGGAAGCGCAAAGATCCAATGATTAGTAGTAAGACAATTTCAACAGCTGTTAAACCATATTAATTAGCAATAACATCATTATATCAAAGAAGCTCCATTGCTTTTAAGCTTTAAACTGAATTATGTTTGATCTGAATGGAGCCTTAGCCATATAATGGAGACTATATAAAAAGTCTCTAGGTGTGGACGCTGGCAGGACCACATTTAATGGCGTATTTACATCCAAACCTCACCGATAGTCAGCCGAGCAAATGTTGCCATGCACGTGACATACACCATATGCATATGCAGAGTCAGTATACACATTCAAGCGTTTGCCTTGAGCTAGTTTGCATGCAGCTGTTAGGGCTCGTATTTCGGCCAATTGTGCAGAGCATGGTTGTTGTATCTGAGTGGATGTGTTGTCACTGTGTGACTGTACAATAGCATAGCCAGCATGGTAACATGTGGCATCTCTAAAACAGGAGCCATCCACAAGCAGAGTGAGATCTGCTGGGATGGGTTGGTTATGCAAGTCTTCACGTGCACACATGAAATCATTTGTCATCAGTGATGAAAAGTTGATTTGCCGGTGGGGAAGCACCTCATTGCAATGGTAGGCTCGCTGGAGGGTTACTCCATTTTCTCATTTTTAACTTCTCCTGACCCCACCCTGATTTCTTAGTATGTGGGACCCCTCATGGCTGTGTACAGAAGTCCTCACCAGTTCTGTGGTAAAAAGGGGGTATATTGAAAATTCATGGATGGGGAATGGGTGAGGAATCAGTGTGGGGTGGGGAGAAGTTAAAAATAGGGGGTCAAAATTAATTAAAAAAAAAAGGCGGGGGGTTGGGTATATTCAAAGTTCATAGAAGGGGAACGGGTAAAAAAAATCAGGGTATAGGGAATTAAAAGTCATGGAAGCTTAGGTTACCTTCCACTGGGCCTACCCTTTTTAAGGGTAAGGGGGGGGGGGGGGGGCAATCACTCCACACTGTCACCTTCCATGTGGCCTGTTGGCTTTACTGCAGGTCTGCCGGTTTGGAGGTCACCATCTTGCTGTGCTGAAGAATTGGGGAAATGGGAAAGGGAGGTAAGGGGAATGGGAGGGAAAGGGGAGAGGGATATGGGGAAAGGTAAGGCAGGTCGGGTCAAAAGGGGGTGGGGGTGGGGGGTGGGGTGGGAGAGGGAAATGGGGAAAGGATGTAAGAGAGAGGGGGAAATGGGGAAAGGGGAGAGTAGGGACTCGACCCCGCCTTCCCCAGCCTCCACATTTGCTCTGAGTGCTGCAACATACTGGCTCACAGTCTCATCCACATGCTGAACTTGCTGCTTGAACGTGTGTCTTCTAGCCAACACCTTAACTTTGAGAATGAAGTGTTTTTCAAGTGCAGTCATGGCTTCTGCAAACGTACCTTGATCCGGCCGTGTATAAAACAGCCGCTGTCCCTCCAGTGTATTAAGACGACGCGGCCTCTTACATCTGGCCAAGCGTTTCCCATGACATATAGTTAGTGAAAAAGTTTCACCACGTTTCAAATGGTATTGGAGCTGGAACTGAAGTGGCGATCTTCGTCACCAATTTGTTCTGTTTTCGGTTCACAGAGGAGACGTGGTAGCTTTTTAGGCACTTTTTCAGCAGAAGTGTACTCAACTACACATGCACTCCCTCTACCTCACATTGCACACAGTGACACTTCTGGATGCATGTAAACACAACAAAGAAAATAAAATTGGGTTTGTTTTTTCCTTTGAAAATTGCTCCAAAGTCAAGAGGCTAAAATTCAGTTTATTTATTATTAAGTGAAGAGCAGGGAGGGAGGCCCAGAGCTGCCTGTGACCCAGGGCGGCGTCTCATACCTGGGGAGAAAAGCAGCTCGGGTTACTCATTTCATTCATTCAGAAGTCAGCAGTTGTTGTACTTTACCAGACTTGTCAGATGAAGACCTTATCGTCAGATGTGGTGGTGGTAAAATCACATTTACTCTGGAAAGGAAGCAAGTTGTGTTTTGGGGGCACTTTGGTTAGCCTGTGTGATCTTAAAGCCTCTGAAAAATATCCAGAGATTGTAATATCACAGGCCGTGAGCCCCCACGCCACATCACAGCAGTGCCCATGTGGAGGTAAAACAAAATGACAAACAATAACTAAAATAATATAAAAAATTAGAAAAACCACACGACAAACAATATATACACATAACAAAAATAAACAAAACAAAACAAAACAAAAAAAGTAAATTAAACCCAAAACCATGTACAATTTTTATGTCTGTGTTTTTCAGCAGGAGCAGAAAAGGAACCACCAGATGTGGTGGTGGTCAGCAGCAGAACGTGGGGCAGCTTCCTCTTCACTTGTACTCAACTGGGTAGAGAGAAAAACAATAATAAGGCATGACTGAGTTACATACTTTGGCATTGGGCAAAACCATTATGGGATCTTATTACACTAATCAATTATCTTCTCACTTCGGGGGCGGGGGGCTTTTTCACCAAATTGCAGCGTTTTTGAAACTGCTGAGGCTGCTGCTTCAGATCCTCCTCCTCTGACCTATCAGAGAAGGAGGCTGAGGTAGAGGCGGCACCTTGCTGCTGCTGCTGAGGCTCCTGCGTTTCCTGCTGCTGCTGCTGGGGCTCCAGTGTCAGGGTTTCCTCCCTGCTTCCTTCTTGCTGCTGGGGCTGCTGCGTCAGGGCTTCCTCCCTGCTTCCTTCTTGCTGCTGGGGCTGCAGTGTCAGGGCTTCCTCCCTGCTTCCTTTGTGCTGCTGCTGCTAGGGCTGCTGCATCAGGGCTTCCTCCCTGCTTCCTTCTTCCAGCTGCTGGAGTTCCTGGGTTTCCTGCTGCTGCTGCTCCTCCAGGTGCTGCTCCAACCTCTGGCTCTCCTGAATGAAAGAAGATCATAAAACATACTTGAGTTAAATACTTTGGTATTTGACTGTCACTAATGGATGTCATCACCCCTACTAGGTGCTTCTTCCTTCCTTAAACTTCCTTTTCCCAGAGGAAGCTTTTTGTTGCTGTTGCTGTTGCTGCTGCTGAAACTGCTGGTGGTGGTGGTGCTGCTGCTGCTGCTGAGGCCGGGGCCTTTGCTGGGGCTGGGCCTGAGTCTGGGCCTGGGGCCGAGGCCGAGGCCGGGGCCGGCCCTGCAAATGCCTCTGCAGAGGTTGCATCAAACAACAAACAAATAAATGTCACAAAAAATCCAAGAAACCTCTTTGAAACTGAGTGAAAACTCAAATTACAAACCCTGCCAAAAAATTAACACTGATTAAATCTGAAACCTGCCACTCGCTTGAGGGTCTGGATTTCCCAGGCAACCCTCAGATGTCCTCAAATGTTTGGAGAGCAGTTTCAGGACTCAGGACACAAAGGCGCATTCTCCTTCTGATTTGGTTTCTGTAAAATTAAAAAAAAAAAAAAAAAAAAAAACTTAAAACGCACACACACACACACACACACACACACAACAACAACAACAACAAACACACCAATACACCTGACAGAGTGGAGCTGAGACAAAGCAGCGCCTGGAGACAAAGCAGCAGCGACTCCAATAAGCTGATATAACTTTAATAAATTCTTGTTTGGGATGTAAAAAAAAAAAAAAAAAAAAAAACGCAGTATAAAAACTCCACGGTATTCTACCGTACCCATTTTCTTGTAATACGGGGTTGTGTGTTGAGCCTGCCGCTTCTCAGTCCGTTGCAGCTCCGCTCAGTCACAGTGCCGCCAGAGAGAGAGAGAGAGAGAGCGGGCGAGTGAGTGAGTGAATGAGAGGGAGAGAAGCCACTGTACGGAGTTAGATTTGTCTCATAAATACCTGTAAATGCACAGTGGGTGATCTACAAGTATTCATTGATTTGCACACGTGTTCTGGTATCCACAAATACAAATTTCTAATTTGTAACCTTTGTTTATTACGAATATGAATACGAATTACTTTATTAATCCCCAAAGGGAAATTCATTACAAATAAATGTGCACAATTTTCCATTTGTAAAACTGAAAAGTCTGTTTGTGAAGTATCACTCTGCATTTGTGGATCACCAGTCACACACACGCACCTCCTTCCGTGTTTTTGAGACGTTCTTGTTGAGATCCACACAGATCCGCAAACTGATAGCTCGTGATTCACAAATGTGGAGTTAGATTTGTCGCATCAATACCTGTAAATGCACAGAGGGTGATTTACAAGTATTCATTGATTAGCAAACATGTTTTGGTATCCACAAATACAAATTTCTAATTTGTTTTTTACAAATACACATGTATTTGCAGATATATTGGGTATTTGTAAATACACAATTTTCCATTTGTAAAAATGAAAAAGCCTTTTTTAAAACTGAAAATTCTGTTTGTGAAGTGAGACTCTGCATTTGTGGATCACCAGTCACACACACACATCTCCTTCCTCAATGACATAATTTTGAGACGCTTTTGCCGAGATCCACACACAGATCCACAAGCAAACAGCTTGTGATTCGCAAAAGACCCCGCCCTCCTCACCAGCAGGTGGCACTGTTGTTCACAGGCGTGCAGCCATCTCTTTCCTCAATGACGTATTTTTGAGACGTTCCAGATGCAGATCCACAAACAAATAGGTCATGATTCATACAAAGCAGGCCACATCCCCAATTCACCGCACCCCCTCGTCAGTAGGTGGCAGCGTTGCTCTATGCATTCATGTAGCTACGGACTTTCAGTTTCAATTTTGCGGTAACCATGGCCGAAGGAGGAGAGCAGCCACCATCCACTGTAAGTATAAATACTTTTCCTTGTCCTACATTAGGATAAAACCCAACTCAACTCTTTCAGGTTTTGTTGGATGTTGGCTTCCAACCTTTAGAGCGTTCCCTGTAATTTGGAGGGTGTGGCTACGGGCTTACACTTGGGAGAGGGGATGGGGCCGAAGAGCTTTCTCTTGAGCCAGGAACGACGCTGGCTCCTGATACTGAGCTCATCGGAAGAGAGCGAGCTGAGCTGGTTCTGAGCTGGATTCCGGCTGGATTCTTGATTTCTTAGTCATACATTGTAAGTTCATGATTTTGTTGTGTGAAGTGAACACAGTTACTTCATTCAATGGAACATATGAACATAAAACCATATTTTTACAACAATTTTTACCACTGTTTAGTTCATTCAACTATTAAAATATATGCTAAGTGCACAATATTTGTGCTGCTAATTGGCCTTGAACTAATTACGGTTTATCAGCTTTATAAATTCAAGTCAGAGCAACTGACAAATAGAAAATTGTTGACTTAACATTAAAAAATGATGTCAAGCTCACAAGGGATGACTGTTTGTGTTGCACAGGGCACTGCTCTGGCTCCATTCCTGTTCACACTGTATACGGCAGACTTTAAATACAACTCTGAGTCCTGCCACATCCAGAAATACTCAGACGACACTGCTACTGTGGCATGTGTTAGGAACGGACAGGAATCTGAATACTGAATTGAATTGAATACTTTTATTTATCCCACAGTGGGGAAATTCACTTGTTGCAGCAGCATAAAGGATAACAAAAAATATACAATATATCCTCATATATACACACTAGAATACACAAATTTACAACAATATACAGTATGCCACAACAAAGTACAGTATGCCCCTATGGTGCCTATGAATAGTGGAATAAATATTTGAGTACTATTGCTCAGAAAAGATATTGCACATGGTGAACAGCTGTTTCACATTCAAAAGGAAGAAAAAAGTAAGCTACAACAGAACTCAGGCTGTGCAGGTGTTGTAGAGTCTGATTGAGTGAGGAATGAAGGACCTGCGGTATATGGGGATTTGATAAAAGCCTTCAGTGACTGGAGTCACAAAAACTGCCTCATGCTGAACACCTCAGAGACAAAGGAAATGACCATGGATTTCCATAGGTCCAAGCTCCCTCTTCAGCCATCCTTCACAACAGTGTGGCCGCAGCTGTTGGTTTGTTTTCTCAGGTGGCATGAATGGACATTTTTTGAGTCTTCAACACTCTGGAGCAACTAAACTTTCACAGTCAGTAACATCAAAGTTTGGCTCCGAGAGCTGGGTGAAGCCATGTCCGTTCCCAGCAGCAGGTGAATCAGGCTGCTTCTCCCATGGTGACATGGTCACATCAGACTGGGCTCCAATCAAGAAAAAAAGGCCCAATGGAAACAGGGCAAAGGACAGCGCCCCCCTCAGGCAGGGAGGGAGAAGATAACACAGCAATAGAACATTCACAGGTGAAGCTCAGAGCAGCTTTATGAGCTTTAAGTCCAGAGACACTGAAGATGCTCTGTCAGGTCCAGAGGACACACAGGGATGATGGTGGACTGGACTCTGTGTGTGACAGTGGAGCTGTTCTCAGATCAGTTCAGACTGCAGCGCTGGGAGTCACCTCCACTTCCTCTGGTTCATCTGGCAGTCACCACCTACACACACACACACACACACACACACAGACAGAGGAGAGGTGATGAATGACAGACTCTTGAGTCAGTGGTGCAGCAGCCACTTCAGTCCTGTTCAGACCAGATGTGTCAGTTGTTGTTAGTCAGTAGTTGAGTGACTGGACATTGGCCTGTAGTGAGAGTGCTGCCGTTTCCTGTAACATTGTGTAGAGAGGGGAGGTGGAATCAGCTGGAGCTTCAGCTGCACACCTTCACACCTTTTCACACTATATTGCTGTGTTTGATTTCAATGTGCAGCAACTGTGTAGAAATATGAACAAAGACTGAAATGACATCGAACTCAAGTGAAATGTGCAGCATTTACTGCAGCATCACTGCTCCAACACTTCAGTGAGGGATTTCCTCCTCTTACCTGTCAGCTCATGTTACAGCTCAAACTTATCAAATGCCTGTGGGACCACAGCATCTGATTGGCTGTTGACATTTCACACAGAAACTATTCTATTCATCATTTCCACTAAAGTTGATCCACTGCATCTGCTGGAACGCAGTTTGTCCAGAAAAACAAAAAGACATTCTTCTCCATATTTATTGCAGACTAACATTATTCTAGAGCAAAGATCAACAACATGGATTTAGTCAATCTGATATGAGTGATAGATGCAACAGGACGTCTGGCTCCTACTTCCTGGTTTGGTCCTAACACCACAACACCTTTACCTGATACTGGAACATTTAGGACTCTGTTTGGCCAGCCTCCACACTCTGTTGGTTTTGCTTCTTGTCTTGTTGTTTCTTCATTCAATCATGTGTTTCATTGAACTTCAGCTATGACATCCTGTCTATATGTCTGTGTCTATATGTCTAAATGTCTTGTTGTGGATCTAAGTTACATGATGAAAAAAAAACCTCCAGAAACCAGTTAAACTGCCCAGAAACACTTTTCCTTCATGAGCTGATTGATCTGGAGGGAAACAGCTACAGATTTGACTGACCTCAGAGTCTCCAGTCTACAGTCTGGACTCTTCTGGAGATCACGCAGATCCTTCAGGTCTGAATCCTGCAGGTTGTTGTCATTTAGGTCCAGTTCTCTCAGGTGGGAGGGGTTGGACTTCAGAGCTGAACCCAGACAAGAACAGCTGATCTCTGACAAACTGCACTCCTCCAATCTGAATAAAGAATAAAAGAAGAGCAACATTCATACACCTCTTAATGTCAGAACTGATTGATCATTGCTGCTGACCTCAGGACAGTCTGTCAATATAGAATCAATATCTGATCAGACATGTTGGACTGAACACTGACTCCAACACTTTGATTCAGGACTGAACTGGATCAAAGTTTAAAGGTCCAGTCCTGATCCAGGACTAAGGTCTTTCTTGGTCCTGGTCTCAGGAAACTAAAACTACACACATTCAACTGAAAACACCACAACCAGCTCAGCCAACCATTATCAAGGGTACAGCAGTGGAGATGGTGGATTCCTACAAATACTTGGGGACAGTGATTGATAAAAACTTGACACATGACCTCAATACCTCAACAATCTGCAAAAAGGGCCTGCAAAGACTCTACTTTCTGCACAGACTAAAATCCTTTAATGTTGATCTTTTTATTTTACAGATCTTTTATTGAGTCAGTTTGAATTTTTTGCTTCATTTCATTCAGTTCATTCATTCATGTCAGTTAAAAACAAAAGCCATCTGTTCAAAATTGTGTGAGAAGCCAATAAGATAACTGGCATGCAGCAGCTCTCTCTCTCAGAGATCTTTGACAGACAAGTCTTACAGAAGGCTCGGTCCATCCTGTCCAGCTCTGATCACCCACTGTTGGAGGAATTCATGTCTCTGCCGTCTGGACAGAGATAGAAGCTACCTAGGGCACCAACACATAGGTAGAAACTTTCCTTTGTTCCACGTGCAATCAATGCAGTCAACTTGCACAATTCTTAACCCCCCCCCAAATTCAAATGTTGGCCTTTTAAATTGATGACAGGTTTCACTTCTTCACCTCAGTCCTTTATACTCTTCTTCTACTCTTTTTGATCCTTCTTTTTTACTCACTTTACGATTGTTCTGATCAGGTTGGTTGTGCTGTACGCTGCAATGTTGTTGTTTCAGACTGTTTATTTATTTGTTATTGTTGTACTGTCACTGTAAATCAAATTTCCCCTGGAGGGACAATAAAAGCTCTGAACTGAACCTGTTGACAAACCCCACCCACCCACCCACATCTTATTTGATGGCTTCAAAGCAGTCCGTCTTTATTTGAGTCAAATGCTCTGACTTTAAGATCAGATTCAAATCATCGATGTGAACAAAATGAAGACTGGCCTAACACTACAGAGCAGTCTAACATGTGTTTGTGACAGCAGCCCCTGAAGGTTGAAGTCAAGTCAACAGACATTACTGATGAGGACTGAGTGAAATGAGCTGAAAGTGAAGAGAAGAACAACTGGAAACACGATGTAACCAGTAGTAACATGTCCGTCTCAGGCCACCGTAGGGCTGTCAGCCCCTCCCACTTCCTCACTGATGAACTGTTTGTTGTTATATAGGCCGACAGTTGTATTGTGAGACAGAGGTCAAAGGTCAGTTTTCTTTGTTAAGGATGTGTTTGTCAGAATGGTGATTTATTGAATCTGTTTTTGTCTTTTATTACAGACAGACTGCCACTGCTGTTTTGTTGACCTTGTTTTCTTTGTGTTATTAGTATAGTTGCTTCATTGTTGTCTTGTTTTGATGTTATTTTGTCTACAGCTGAGGCCTGTATCACGAAGCCAGCTCAACTTACCCAGGGTTCCTCCCAATCTATCCAGCTGAACCTATCCACAACAATGGCAGTCTGGATAAGCGGTATCACGATGCTGGTTATCAACTCAGTAACTCAAGCCAGGTTTGTGTTATTGTGAATGGGTGAACGTGCACGTATAAAGGGCAGGTTCCAAGGCAGCAGGCCAATCACAGTCATGAGCAACCATGTGTCAGAGAAGCTAGTTGAGCAAAGTCAGCCCCCCCCCCCCAAAAAAAAAAAAAAAAAAAAAAAAATTGGCAGAGGTATTCAAGCCCGGGCCATGAGAACCGGTACCTCTCGTATAGATAATCATCGTGAAAATCTAACAGATGTGATGGATCCTGGAAAATCCTTCCACACCATTGTTGTGATAGACTACTTACAATATGTTTTCATCATCTATCATGTCTCATAAACTGGATACAATCACCGCTGTCCGGAGCTTCGCTACTTTGATTTCCGTCTCCTTGGTAACAGTATCATAGTTGTTACATTACACCTCCGGTACTGGGATTTCAAAATAAGGGCATACATGGAACGTCTTAACGGTTGTTTTGAACATCAGACAGCCGTGACACTCTTCTCACTATTTGGGCTCCTATCTCATCGGGGTTATCGGTGAAAGGGCACGCCATTTTTTCCCAAACAGGGTGGAGCCTTTTCTTAGATTCAGATCAATCCTGAAAGCTCCCCTGACCTGGAACAGGTTAGCCGTTCGAGGTAAGTTACCATGGTAACTAACCTCGATAAGAATCAATCCAACTTCGTGATACCGGAAACCCAGGTTTAACCCTGAAGTTACCAGGCTAAGCCGGTAATCCTGCTTGGTGATACAGGCCTCTGGTTTCTGTTAGCTTCCTTGGTTTCTTGTTGTTTCTCCATCCAACAGAAATGAATGACATAGATAGCTGCAGCAGTTTCCTCTAACTTTTTAATATTGTTTAGTTTTCTTTGTGTGTGCTGCAGGACCGGTGACAGCGTGGCCGCCCGGACGGTGGAGGGACTGGTGTTCAGAGTTTCTCACCTCAGCTTCACACTCCCCTTAAGTGTGTGTTTGGAGCTCATTGTGCACCACGTCCTTCACTCTTTATATTTTCCATTATATTTTGGTTACTGTGTGTGTGTGTGTGTGTGTGTGTTGGGTACAGGGCAGGGTGACTACTCTGTCTCCATATAAACTTTCTCTCCTCTGATGGTGGCTACACCCAGCTGTCCTGTAGTGCTCCTTCCACTGACTCCTCTTTTGCTGTTTTATTCCATTTACATTAAAGTTGTGGGTTTGAATCTTTTGCTAGTTGCTGAGCTGCTGCATATTATTTCATAAAGACTGTAATCTTGGGGGAATCATCTTTCTCTGCCCATTTTGTCTTTACTGTCACCTGGATCATCAAACTGGACCTGGGCCCTTTTTTGAGCCGAGTTTCCACAGTAAATGTTGATGATAAATCTGAGCCCTACCTTGGCCCTGGATACAATGAGACAACAACTATTTCAAATGTCCTTCATTCATCACATCAAAGTCAATGATTCAAGTTGTGTGTGAAGATCAATCAGGTTCAGTTGTGGGATAAAGATCTAAGATCTACAACAGTAACAGTCAGTGAACTGACCTCAGAGTCTCCAGTCTACAGTCTGGACTCTCCAGAAAACCACTCAGATCCTTCACTCCTGAATCCTGCAGCTTGTCGAAGCTCAGGTCCAGTTCTGTCAGGTGGGAGGGGTTGGACTTCAGAGCTGAGACCAGAGAAGAACAGCTGATCCCTGACAACCAGCAGCCCTCCAATCTGAATAAAGAATAAAAGAAGTGAGTTGAGGACAAAGTTCCTTGTTGACAGTGTTCAGTATTTCATCATCTGTTCAGAGCTGAAGAAAGTTTAGAAAGAACAAGTTTAGAAAATGAAAGTCAAACAGCTGAAGCAACAGGAAGCAGGTTCAAACAGTCCCATCCAGAGAGAGAAAACAGCTCATTAATATTCATGAGAAGCTGCTGCTGCTTCAACACAGATGTAGTGACTCCACCTCTTCAACTCTGCCAGCTCCACCTGTGGCTCCATCTATACAAACTCATGTTGTGCAGCCACATTTCTCAGAGATTCTACTGACCAAACTCAAGGTTTCAAAGACAACAAACATGTGAGGCTGAACTCTGTTGCCATGACAACAAACGTCTAGAAGCACATGTCGAATGAAGCAGCTGATGAAGCGAGAGACAGAGACAGAAAAACCTGCTGACTGACTTCACACATTGAACCTGCTCCAACTTGTTCAAAGTGCTGAAACCAGCACACACACAACTTTTGACACACGACACATGTCAGATCTACAGTGAAAGGAAAAGCAGCTCTTTCTGGAACACTGAAGCCTGTAAATGTGTTTGAACAGACACCAAGAATAAAATGATCAACAGTGAAAATGGACACAATAGGTTGTGTTTTCAAGAATCAGCTGGAAATCAACTGGAACCTTAGAAACCTTTGATGTTTCCAGAAATCTCCCATCTGCTGCCGTTCATCATCATCACTGGTGTGACTTCAGCCTGGTGAAATATTTGTTGAAGACAGATGCAGCTTCTGTCATGTTCAGATCAGCAGCAGAACATCTGTGAGTTTGATCCTCATCAAGTTTCTTTTCCTGAAGATCAAAATCTAGATTTGAAAAAGCAGAGAACTTCTCTCCATCACAAACACTATGACTGCTCTCACCTTCTTCTTGTAGTAATAATAACACTGAGTCCTTTCTCTTCTGCAGCTCTTTGTTGAAATCCTCAACCAATGAACAAGTGAAACTTCAAACATTTGACCTGAACACAGACAAAAACTACAACAGACAAACTGACCTCAAAGTCTCCAGTCTACAGTTTGGACTCTCCAGTCCAGCACACAGAACCTTCACTCCTGAATCCTTCAGGTTCTTGTTGTAGCTCAGGTCCAGGTGTGTCAGGTGGGAGGGGCTGGACTTCAGAGCTGAGGCCACAATTTCACAGTGAGTCTCTGAGAGTCGACAGCGACGTAGTCCGTGATTAGAGAAAACATCAAATCTGTTCAAATCAAAATCTGATGTAAACAGTGGTGAAAATACAGTTGGTGCATATGATGGTGCCACATGATCATGTGATGGTTCAGCTCATCTTCTCTCACTGGGATGATCCTCATGGCTCGGTCCTGCACACCTGATTTGGTGGGCCCTTTTTAAATAGAGTCTATTTCCTCATGAAGGAGGCTCTGAGGCTTCCTCTTCTTTCATTCTATTCAACAACAACATCCAACATTCATGATCTTTGTAAAAGCACGAACTAAACACCTGTTACTGAGTCAGGAGAAAGTTACAGAGCGTCATGGTAACTGCAGAGGGACTGCAGATGGAAAGGAGCTTGAAGCTAACTCTGCTACAACACATCACATGGCAACATTTAGCCTGTGTGTAATATTGTACATGGGCCCATTAGAAATCAAAGAGAAACATCAACTCTATAAAAACCATAGTAAGTCAGTCACACACCTGTGTGTGCACGGTGTGAGAGGAGCAGCAGAATGGGAATGAATGACAAGAACAGACTGATGGAGATTTCTCACTTTGCCCTGATGTTTGCTGCTCATATGCTACTGGATTTACTGGGAGATGAAATATACCAGTGTGATATGATGGTGGATCAGCTCCAGGTAGTGTTGTAGTCAAGACCGCACCAACCCAGACCAAGACATTACCCAGACCAGGGAGTACCAAGACTGAGACAAGGCCGAGACTTTCAGAGGTCCAGACCGAGACAAGGCAGAGACTTTCAGAGGTCCAGACCGAGACAAGGCCGAGACTTTTAGAGGTCCAGACTGAGACAAGACCAAGACCATATATATCAAAGGAAAATCATAACAAAACATCAAAATGTGAGTTTTTTTTATTTAAGTTTGCTTTTAAATAAATGCAACAACAAAAACAATCTTTGCTCTGTTGTTTTCAGAACAAGTTCATACAGCCGCTTTCCTCCTGACGTCTTCACAGTCTGTGCGCACTGCGCAGGGGGTGTGTCAGTCACTCACACTGACACCGGGCAGGTGGCATCTGCAGCTGGGGGACATCTTTACACTGCCAATGATCTGAAGTTATTAGCTGTTTTTGAGAGGCTCCTTTTTCACTCTTATCAGTAAGGCATGGACAAAAAGCCTATCAGCGATGGTCCTGACCAGTCTTGTTCAAAAAACCAGAGTCCGCTCAGTCCGACACCGAGACAAGACCAAGGACCTAAAAAAATGGTGTCGAGACCGAGACCGATCTCGAGTACCAGCTCCAGGCCAGTTTAACCTCTGTTATAGGCAGAGTTGGATCTGACCGTTTCTCTCTCCTGAACACAAGAGGGAGGGGCTCAGTCTGTCAGGTGATGCCCCTCCCAACAGGTGAGCTGCTCAAATTGCAGGAGTTTAAATCACAACCATGTGAAGAATCTCCATGTTGGAGCTCACAGCTTTTACAAAAAACACACCTGACCTGTAATTTGTCAAAGTCAAACTAAGAAGAATGAGAATCAGTGAAAACTGTGTTTATCTGAACTTGACTAAACTACTGATCGGATCCACTGATCAATAATTAGAATGATCATGTCTGGACTCACTCAGCCTTTCTGCAGTTCCTCACAGCTGGGATCAGTCTCCGTCGTCCCTCCTGTGATGTCTTGTACTTGTTCAGGTCCAACTCATCCAGAACCTGCTCTGACATCTGCAGCATGTAGGCCAGAGCTGAGCACTGGATCTCAGAGAGTTTCTTCTCTGATCTGTTCTCTGACTTCAGGAACTGTTGGATCTCCTGATGAACTGACTGGTCCTTCATCTCCGTCAGACAGTGGAAGATGTTGATGCTTCTGTCAGTAGACATTTTATCACTGTTCATCTTCTTCAGGTTGTTGATGGCTCTCTGGATGGTTTCTGGACTGTTCTCTCTCTGACCCAGCAGACCTCCTAACAGCGAACAAACAGGTCCAGGTGACCATTTTGACTTCTGAGGGATTTCTCCATGGCTCTCCTCAGGAAGCCATACAGGGGGGGATGACTGTCTTTGATCTGTCGTTGATGACTGCGCACATTTGATCTAGAAAACTTGGAAACCAAAGACCCTCTCTTTATGTAGTCTTCTATCAGGAAGTCATCCAGGGTTAAATCACTAAAACCTCCTTCTTCTGACAACCAGTTATTGTCAGAATAATCCTCATAATATCCATCTTCCTCAACTTGTTCTAGCAGGAAGTTCTCCAGGACCTGCGTGTTGCTGTTGGTGTAACAGTGGAACATGTAGACTGCAGCCAGAAACTCCTGAACACTCAGATGAACAAAGCAGTAGACTGTTTTCTGGAAGATCACACTCTCTCTTTTGAAGATCTCAGAGTCCTGAGTTCACCAAGGTCTCTGTGACATCCAGACCACACTGTTCCAGCTCTTCTTGGTAGAACATGATGTTTCCTTTCTCCAGCTGTTCAAACGCCAGCCTCCCCAGCTTCAGAAGAACTTCCCCGTCGGCCTCCGTCAGCTCCTGTGGACTCGTCCCATGTCCCTCACTAGAGGTCGATGGACGATCTCCTACAAACAAAACATGACATTGTTGTAAATGAACAAGTTGGAGATAGTTTTTGTTTTGGCAGCTGATGATGACGACAAACTTACAACTTTATCACAAACTCTACATTTTGCTTTTCCAGGGGTTCTTTCTAAAGACGCCCTCTTTAATGAAAGAAAAAACAACAACAGTCAAATCAGTGTTTCTGTGTTTCATATCTAGTTGTCTAGTCTTTCTTGCTGTGTTTGCTGTGCAACATGTCTATCAGAAGCAGGAGTGTTGCTATATTTATTTCATGCTATTTAAAGTAAAGATGTTAATGCTTCTCTGTAATATGACAGAATGTGTTTGTTAATACCTGCAGTGAGAGGGATGAAGCAGCAGACCTCTGTGGCCTGTTACCTTCTTCTGTTTTAATGTTCATAGTTTAGACTAAATTACAGACGACACAGTGTCTGGTTCATTCTGACTGTATTTCCACATGTTTCTAAATAAACACAACCAACAACCTTTTCATGCTGATAGTGTGTGAATGAAGTGGTGTCAGTAACAGAGGTGTTACCCTGGACTCACCTGTGCACATCTGCTGCAATAACATGATGCAGCTGCCTGTGACTGGAGGAGGCTGCACAGCCATCGGCCACTATCAGAGCTGAACTGGAGCAATAACAACAGTTTATAAAATGTCCTCTCCACCTCTGTCACTCACCGTACTTGTTCTTCTTCCTCTTTGTCTGGACCAGCAGGAAGTGTGAGAACAGGTCAGTCATGGTCTTGGGCAGCTCTCCTCTCTGCTCTGTGGACAACATGTGCTCCAGAACTGTAGCACTGATCCAGCAGAAGACTGGGACTTGACACATGATGTGGAGGCTCCTGGACGTCTTGATGTGCTGGACACATCTTCATCACTGGACCTCCTCCTGAAGTACTCCTCCTTCTGGGCGTCAGTGAAGCCTCGGACCTCTGTTACCCTGTCAACACATGTAGGAGGGATCTGATTGGCTGCTGCAGGTCTGGAGGTGATCCAGACCAGAGCCCTGGGAAGCAGATTCCCCTGGATGAGGTTTGTCAGCAGCACGCTGACTGATGACGTCTGTGTGACATCAGACACAACCTCCCTGTTGTTGAAGTCCAGTGACAGTCGGCTTTCATCCAGGCCGTCAAAGATGAAGAGACGTTTACAGACAGCCACCTGCTCTGCTGTGACCTTCTGTAATGTTGGATGGAAAACATGGAGCAGCCTGAGAAGACTGAACCGCTGATCTCTGATCAGGTTCAGCTCCCTGAACGAAAGCAGAACCAGCAGACTGACATCTTGGTTCTCCAAGCCCTCTGCCCAGTCCAGAGTGAACTTCTGCACCGAGAAGGTTTTTCCAACGCCAGCGACGCCGTTGGTCAGAACCACTCTGATGGGTCTCTGTTGGACAGATGAGACTGTAGAGACAGTGTGTCTCTGTTGGACAAGTGAGACTTTAGAGACATTGTCTCTCTGTTGGACAGAGAAGTCTTTAAAGATGTCATTGCACTTGATTGGAGTGTCATGGAGGGTGTTCTTCTTCTTGGACGTTGTCTCCAGCTGTCTCACCTCATGTTGGGTATTAACCTCTTCACTCTGTCCCTCTGTGATGTAGAGCTCTGTGTAGACCCTGTTGAGGAGGGTTCCACTTCCTGTTCCCTCAGCTCCTTCAGTCACTCGTTCACATCTGCTCCTCACACTGATCTTATGTTGATCTAAAAGCTCCTGCAGAGTCAGACCACCATCTGCTGAGACAGAAGAGACAGAGTCAGACTGAAGACAGAGAGTCTGACAATCTGATGGGATTCTTGTCATCAGCTACAGAAAAACTACAGACACAAAGAAAAGCTTTGAATGTTGTGCTGTTGATCATCATCTTAAATGTCAGTGCTGTGTGATGGAACAATGACTCTGTAGAAAACAACAGGTCCTGCTTTCAGAAATGAGCACATCAGCAGACAGATGTTCACTCTCACTTTGTACACAGCTGCTCTGATTGGCTGTCTGCAGTCCACCTCTGATTCTGGGTCTTTGTCCACAGCAGGACGGCTGCTCGTCCACAGAGACACCACTCCTCTTCTCTCTGTCAAGACATTTCTGTATCAACAACATGTCACAGTCACAGGTCCACATCTGTGCTCTGATTGGTTAGCCACATTAAGGGGGCAGGACTTCAGGAACCAGAGGAGCAGAGAGAGAGAAAGTAGAGGAAGACTCTCTCACTCTCTTTCAACTGTCTGGTTCTCATCAACATTCACTGACTTTTCAAAATAAAAGTCTCTTGTATCAGCTACTTTGACTTCAGTTTAAAGGCTCAGACGTGCGGATCATTAAAGTGTCTCCTCCAACATGGAGACACTGTGTCTCTTCTCTGTCCTTCTGTCCACTGACAGCTCTACACACAGGTGGAGCTCACACAGGTGTTGACATGAGATCAGCTGATTGTGGGCGTGGCTGAATCCATCTATGGAAACTGTGGAGGTGGAGATGGGGCTGGTGCTGATGCACCAACTTACAGAACAGTAACATGAAGACGCTCTGCTTTCTAAATCTGATGGAGAGAGTGTGTGTGCATGTTTCTGTCTCTGAGTTTGATGGATCTGCTTCCTGGTTTCTCTCTGATTCCTTCACATGAGTCTAATGACTGAATCATCTTCAGCTCAGTTTACAGTAGAAACCATCTCTTACTGTGACTCTGAGGGTCCAGGTTCACGACTGAAGTCTGGAGGAATTTCTTTGGACCAGTCACTCTTCATAGACAGACAGATGGATCCTGGAGACTCTGCTCTCAGTCTGTGGTTCTGACCTCTGCAAACACAAACATGTTTTTACTCATATCACATCAATCACTGGTCAGTTCTCTGATGACAGAGGCATTGTGGGAAGTCTACAGTGACATCAGCATCCAGCACCACACACTGTAGTGAAGGATGGAAGCAACACAGCAGCATCCATAGACAACAGTGTAGAGTCAGTCAGTCATTAACTGTGTCCAGTCTCCAGCTGCTGACCACCTGTCTCACATCAGCTCTAAAGAAGCAGAGTGATACAAAGGTGAGATGAGAGGATCACACACTGACACTGCTCAGCATCTGGATCCACTGGCTCAACATCTGGATCTACCTGCTCACCGGTCGTCCCCCTTCAAGAGACATGAAGACAAAACAACATGAGGACGGAAACAAACAGCTGCTGATGTGTCTGCTCTTCTTCTCCATCTTCAAACAAACCAACAGTGTGTTAGTCCGTCCCTCAGCTCCTCCCCCTCTGTCTGAGGCTCTCAGCTCTCAGCTCATTGGTTCCTACAGAAGACTGTGTCTCTCTCATATATAGTTTCATGTTTGTGAAGCTCAGTCACTTAGTGAAACAGCTGCTCACTGTAGTTTCTACCAAACACACTGACTGTGCTCATTGAAGCTCATGGTTCAGGCTGTAAAATGATCCTGTAAAGAGTCTGAACTCTGTTAGATCCCAGCTCATCAAGCTTCACAACACACTGATGAATCTTAATGAGCAGCACTGTCATTTAGAACAGTGTGACTTTGTTGTTACCTTATTAGCCCTCCATCACAGTCTCTTTGCTTTAAGGTTATGTTCTGGACCTTTGTTGTTCTGCTCCTGTAAAAAGCAGCTGCTGAGATTCTGCTTCAGCTGCTGGAACTGATTTGATCCTCTGTCTCTGCTGTGTGTGACATGGCTCTGAATTCACTAGAAATCACTCATTGGCCTGTTGCACAGCTCAAAGCTGCCACCAGGAGGAGCTACTTGATGCAGCCACCATCACCATGTTCCTTCTATCAGGTGGAAACAAGACCATGAACATTTAATGCAAATGAAATGATGACTTTAACCCAGTGGTTACTTCCTGTTTTGACTAGATGCTGCTGACATGTTTCCTGTTGAAGAACGTTCAGCACAAACTCAAAAGATCTGAAATTTACTTCAGTCTTACATCTGATCAGCTGATCCACGTCCTGCTTTGAAGGTAATGAGCCTGGGGTTTGGCCCATCGCTCTCAGACAGCTGGGTTCAGGAGAGTCTGGTCTCTGCTGCTGGATCCTGAAACAACACACACAACTGATAAATGTGCATGTGGAGAAAAACTGTTGAGAAAAATCTTCAATCCTTTAATAAACACAACAACTGACTTTTAGAGAGAAAAGTCTTTCTGACTGTTTTCAATTCTGACCTTTCAAAACAGGTCGCTTCAAGTTGAGCTGATGACGACAATGGACTCGTCGCTCTGCATGGACACACAGCTGGATCCAGGTCCAGGTCCAGGTCTACATCTAGGTCTACGTCTACGTCTAGATCCAGGTCCAGCAGACTGATCCATGCCGCTGAGTTCACGTCCACATCAGCTCACACACACTTTGTAGCTTCACCTGCAGAGGAAAACAACATGATTCATGTGCACACCAGCTCACATGTCCATCATGTCTCCAGCTGCTCCTCCACTGATTAGCTCTTCTTCTCTGCTTCATATCAGTGTCAGCTGAATGCAGTCACACAGCAGTGAGGAAGAGGAAGCTGCCATCAGCTGCTGTACTTCTATCAGTCCACTAGATGGCGTCATGAGGCTGCAGTGAAGTGAAGAGCAGCCCAGCAACATGATCCATGGACGACTGTGGCCCATGTCAAATGTTGGGACAGTTTTCTGGCTGATATGGTGAGTGTTGAGCTCACTTTTCTCACATTGAGCTTGTTTCTCTATCATCAGATCTGATCTTATTAAAGCCAGCTGCTGTCTGTCTTGTGCTCAGTGTGGATTAAACTACAACTCTGACAGAAATCTATTCAGATGAATCTTAATGAGCAGCACTGTCATTTAGAACAGTCAGTCAGACTTTACTGTGACCTTATTAGGCCTCCATCACAGCGCTGTGGTTTAAGGTCGCGTTGTTAATAAACAACATGTGTGAGTGTCACAAAACAGATCACTGCTCATTCCCCAGGCCAACTTTGATCTGAGCTCAAGAATCAAGCTGGAAAATCAGTGGTGCCAGGACAGGAGCCACCTCTGTACATGATCCCGGACTGGAGGACAAAAAGCAAACAAACCAACAACAAACAAAGCGACTGGAACAACCACCGATGGCTCATCTGTGACGTCACGAGAGAAAGATTCCTCCCTGGACTCGGTGGAATCAGACTCCTGTCGCTCCTCCTCTTTCTCCTCAACAAACATTTCCTGTGTAACAGACTAATGGACCTGGACAGTCCATCAGATTACACGTGAGAAGACGGACGGGTTAAAATCAATCATCATGTCAGCGTTACGTCACTGAGGTGCGTTCAGGTGAACTAGGAAGAATAATGGAATAGTCTGAGAGTACAGTGAAGTGTTTGTAGTTGAAGTGCCCCTCCTACTCATCAGCTCTGTGTCTCCTCTTTTCTCTCAGTGTCTCTGTGTGGACTGAAGTTCACTGTGACTCTCTTCCCTCCACAGTCCACAGGGACAAACAGACTCAACACACTCTCACACTTCAGTAACAACTAGAAGAAGAAGAAGAATGTTGTGTAACACTCACCTGCCTCACACTTCACTTTTCTCCCTCTGCTCCGTCACTTTAAAATGGAGTCTGAACTGACTGAACTTTCACTGTCATGGATCCTCCTCCTTACTCCTTTCTCCAGTCACATAAAGCTCATCATTCATTTCACTGGGGTTTTCTCAACGTTCAGTCTTGTGAAGGAATACATTTACAAAGTCATGTTCACCATGTGAATCTGAAGCTGCTGTTCACTTGCTCCTCATGTTGTCAGAGGTAATGAAGTGTTTTGATGAGCCAACGTTTTCATCAGAGGAGAGTAAGA
>JAFELL010001367.1:0-27415 GCA_019059645.1 Caranx melampygus | reverse complement strand
TTCATTCCAGGACATCTACAACAAAATAATCTACATTGCAAATGACAACACTGATGAAAGAGCATGGATGATCACACCCTCTACTGACCTCAGAGTGTCCAGTCTACAGTTGGGACTTTCCAAAAGAGCAAGAAGATCCTTCACCTCGAATCCTGCAGGTCGTTGTTGAAGCTCAGGTCCAGTTCTCTCAGGTGGGAGGGGTTGGACTTCAGAGCTGAGGCCAGAGAAGAACAGCTGATCTCTGACAACTTGCAGCGCTCCAATCTGAATAAAGAATAAAATAACCAGAACTGGTATGGATCATACACATTTACTGTTTTACAATCAAGTTATTAAAATTCATGGATCAAATAGAACATCAAACAACACAAATCATGTTTAAAGCAAAAAAGGAAGCTGGATAAACGGATAAATGATCCATATATGATTGTGGAGAAGGCGTGGGATCAAATAGGCGCTGCTTCTTCACACTCCATTTTGTTCTATTATTACAAACAAACGTGGCCTTATTTTGACTTACTTGTTCAAATAAATAAAATTCAATTCAAAAAAAAAAAAGATTGATGATTGATCAGATGGGTCCTGATCAATGAATCAGTGTCTAAAATGAGTAGAGGGACTTTGTCCTTCTGTTCTTATGGATCATCATAATGTGGTCTTCTACACACTGAATCCACATGTCAGCACAGATTCATCAGCTGCTGCTGACCTCAGGTCAGTCTGTCAATGTACAATTAAAATCTGATCAGATGTGTTGCACTCAGTTTGATCACTGTTGATTGATATAATCTTCTCTCTGACAGCCAGCAGTGTGTGTATCTCATCAACACAATGTATGACTTGTATTGTGCAAGACTTGTATGACACAATGTAAGACTTTAATGCTTCACCATCACAATCAGCTTTACTCTCAGGTTAGATCTCCACTCTTGGTGGGTGCGACCATCAGTTTGTCAGTGTCACTCTGACTCTGTGAATCTGTTACATTTAGTTTGATCATGAACCATCATCAGTGTTTGATGTTAACACAACAGCTGCTGCAGCTAAACTCACACACTCACTTCACTGTAAATGATTAAAGTGTGACGCAGTAGCTACTGACCTCAGAGTCTCCAGTCTACAGTCTGGACTCTCCAGAAAACCACTCAGATCCTTCACTGCCGAATCCTGCAGGTCATTGGAGCTCAGGTCCAGGTGTCTCAGGTGGGAGGGGTTGGACTTCAGAGCTGAGACCAGAGAAGAACAGCTGTTCCTTGACAACTTGCAGCGCTCCAATCTGAATAAAGAAGATAAAATGATTCATAATTGATCAGATGAGTATGATCAGTGAATCAGTGTCTAAAATGAGTAGAGGGAGGGGAGATAGATAGATAGATAGACAGACAGACAGACGAGCCCTGGAGGAGGGTGAGTGCTCAGCCTTAGTTCAGCACAGGAGTTACTGAGACCTGTAGAAACAACCATGTGACTTTCAGCTAATGTTAAAAGCCTCCTGCACAAACACTTGACAGGTGTTATCTGACGGTCACTGATGATGGAAATCAAAGAATCAAATGAATTTGATTTTCTCTGTGCAGCTGCAGCACAAACACATTCAAATTACTTGATGTAGGTGCCATAGGACTAAGTATGTATTTCATAGTAATTTCAGTTCATGATTGATTATATTTTGGATTTGATATTAGTTTCATGATTTAATTGCATTTCAAAATGTTAAGTCATAATTATTATTTAAATAATATCTACACCATTATTGTTCCAAAAATACATTGGTATCTCAATGTCATTATTTGTACCTATGTGGTAGACATAAATAAGAGCCTATAGCTTTAAGGAGGTTGGGACTGATTGCTGCATGGTCACTTGTGTCTTGGTGGCACAAGAACCAGAGGAGCTCACAGTTTTCTGACGGTGTTCAGATGTGTTTGATAAGATACGTACAGTTCATATTATCAGTGGATCTATGCTTTGAATTAATCTAACGGTAAACTACTGGAGGACACACTTGAGACATGAGTCTGGAAGTATGGACCATGTCATGATAAATGGTTCACTTAAATGGACACTTGGTGGACTTGAGATAGAAGTACCAACCATAATCTGCAACATGCACAGCTTCCTCTGCTCTCATTTCCTGTCTTCTCTGGACTATCAGCCAGTTCAGAGACAAAAGGTTTGTTGCAGATCTCTTACCTTGAGCTGCAGGCTCATTATTGAAGGACGGATCATCTTCAGATGGATGACTCTCTGCAGATCCTGGAGTCTCCTCTGTGTTCCCCTCTTTCTCTGCACAATCACTCATCTTCTGAACTTCACTTAGTCTGAATGTGAAACCAGTAACACTGTTAGTACACTGTAGACCCAGCACCCTGTACAACTTCACACACAGACAACAGAATCATTTGCACAGTACTCACCTTGTTCCCCTGCTCTCTGTAAAACAATCTGATGAGAATAAAGTTCTCAGCTTCAATTCTCCTTCCGCGTGTTTTATGATTGTCTGAGCAGAGCTCCTCCTGCTCCTTTTTAAGAGACATGGAGCTCCTCCTCTCTTCTGCCACGCCCTCATGGATTAACAATTGTGGCAGAGTAGAGGAGTATATATTTTGCATTTTTGCCTTTATTGGCTATACAGGAAACAGGGAGGCAGAGAGAGGGGGGATGACATGCAGCAATTGGTGACTGCAGCAAGGACTATAGGATATGGAGACATGGAGCTCCTCTACTCTGCCACGACTGTTAATATCTCTGCCTCCCCATTTCTGTCTCTACACTGTGCTGTCCAATTAAGGCAAAAATGCAAAATATATACTTAAAGACATGGAGTGGATCAGAAAAAATCACGAGAGTTCGTAAATTAAAAAATGACGTGAACCTGAACACGTGTTTACATAAATCGATAGAATATAAACTTGAATGATTGAAAACACGACACCAGAACAAACTCAGATGAGATTTTTTTTTTATTATTGTTTAAAGTCATTTCTGCAGAAAAACATAAACAGACTGTTGAAACTGGAAAAAGAGTCAGTCAGCTCTATTAGATTCAGGTTAAACTACTTTTGTTACAATAGAAGTATTTGTTAAACTAACAAGATATTGCGCAGTAAAAAAGATTAAAATACATTCCAATAAAACAAACTGCAGTTAAAATCGATCTAAAGTGCAGAAAAATTTAGCACATTGTGTTTGTTACTTGTTACTTGGGACTTAGATGTAGATTAAATCACATTCAATGACCAATTAATGCAGAAAACTGATGAATTCCAAAGAGTTCACAAACTTTTCTTGCCATTGTATTGCCAAGATTGTATTGATCCATTGGTGAGGATCAATCAAGTACCAGTAAATCAAGTCATTAAAGTCTGTCTAATTGTAGTTGCACCATTAATCAATATCAAAAATGCTTTGTTCATCTGAGCAGCTATGATAAAGATAAAAACAATGACATCACCTCTGCATATCCAGGTTATAGAAAATATACCCTGTCAATAATAAGCAATATGGAAACAGTTAATACTTACATGCCATGAGATGTCACTATCAAAATAAGTGGGACAACTCTGAATATCACAGAGCCCACAGGCCTCCATCCAGTAACATTGAGTAGAGCACCATCTACTGTTGGAGGCAGTGAGTTACATCTCAGTGACGACATGGGGTTCATTTGTGGAAGGTCACATTGTCCACAAAATACCAGTCTTCCCCAGAATCTCTGGTCAAACTCCCAAAGTTACATAAACCGCCAACTCCCATCATGTGTCTTATGTATTACTTTACTGTTTTACTATTTTTGAATGGTTCAGAAAAAACAGCTTCATCAGTTTGACAACGCACAAGCTCCAAAAACAATAGGAAATGTTTCTGGGGACACAATAAAGAGACGGACCGGGCGGGGCGCTTTAGTTCAAGGCTTCTTGACTTTTTGTTTGTGGGGTTTGGTTTGTTTGGTTATTGTCATGTCAGTATCACATGATTCACATGGTATTGATCATATGAACTCTTTAACCAAAGAGGAAAAGAATGAAAGACACTGGTGTCAGACACAAACATCCTGACACACTGTAGAGCTAGGTTCGATCAGGTTCAGGTGTTTTGACAGACAGGGATCCACCTCATACAGAGCTCTGATCAGAACTGAGGAAGCTTCTTCTCCTTTTTTCGCACAGTGTCGATCAGTTTTCGAGCCTTCTGTTTATTGACTGTGATTGAAGCCACAGACTCTCCCTCAGAATCAGTTATCACCTTATAGTCCAGGAGTTTGTCCAGCAGGTCATCAAGACTTTCTTCAGAAATGCCTCTGACGAACTCAGTCCGGACCGACATCAGCCTCTCACACTGAGTCGGAGCAGAATCAGGACCTGGAAGTTGAACAAGAGACATACTTGTGTTCAATAAGTGTCATCTGTGCTGTACAAGTAAATTCAATAACAAGTGATCAGTGTTGCTGATCTGAGAAGTGAGACGTGTATACACAGTGGCTTGTTTTCTTCTGCTAATTGATGAAAACCTGTCATGGAAACCTCATATTTCATTAATCTATAAATAAAAAACATTGGAATAATTGGGAAAATCCGGTACCTCCTAAACACAAAAGTGTCCCTCGACCTTTATAATTCAATGATTTATCCCTTTATCAGTTACTGCAACATTGCTTGGGCCAGTACTCACCAAACAAAACTGCAACCAGTTCTTAGGTTGCAAAAGTTGCATTGTCTTTTCACCTCTAAGAAGTCACTCATTACCTTGTTTCGTAAACTTGGCATCCTCGATATCTAGCAGACTACAGGATTGTTTTTCTGCAAACAATCAATTCCATAATTACTCAACCACAAAACATCCCATTCCCAGCTTGTCCCTCACAATCACGAACTGTCTCTTTTCAATTCAAGATCTCCTACAGAGGCTCCAAGATATGGAATTCACTTCCTCCCCACTTTACTAACTCACCCATGTGTCTTTTAAAGGGATAATTCAACAAATTCTCCTATTGCCGTAATCCCCATGTTTTGAGATCCATGAGATGCTCAGTGAACACAATGGAGGTGAATGGTACAATGTCTCCTGTCCCTCAAAACTGATCAAATACACAGTTCAACAACTCCAAAACACTCTTGTGGATATGTTGTGACCTGCACGTTCACCACGCTATGAAATAATCACGTAGCATTATGAGACGGAGTTGTTTTCGAGGCAAATGCATAGCCAGAACTACATTCTAATAATTAGGACATCTACCATTTCAGAGGACAGTTTCTGACTCATATACATTGGAATTGAAATGTCACCTCATGTACCTTGCCTATGACGACCCTGACTGTCGTCCTCTGTTTCATTTGTTGTATTCAAGGTAAAAAGGCAAAGTGTAAAAAAAAAAAACTGTATGCAATTCGTAAAAGTTTTGGAGATGAAATAAGCCAAACAGATTTCACAGTCAGACTGATGAAGAGTCAGTGTTTCAGTACTCACTGTCTTTGTCTCTCGAAGCTTTAATCACCTGTCTTCTTCAATCCTGTAGGAATAAACACAACAGCAGGAACAGAGTCAGAGGAAAATAATCAGGTTTTGTTTGAGTCAGTTTCATTAAACCAAACTGATCCAGGATCAGACGCACACAAACGAGTTTTAACTGATCTGGTATCATCTGAAATCATTAAGTCTGATTAGTGGGTGTGTGTTAGTCAGTGACCTTTTGGTCAACCAGTGACCTTTTGGTCCTCCTCCTGTGGCTGCTGGAGTTCTTGTGTGTGTTTTCCATGTTTCATATCGAACTATTTACACTTTACGTCTTTTAAACCGAGGACACTAATCATGGCATCTGTTAACTCGTTCCTGGCCTTTGATTTACCTGTCCCAGTCACTCCACTACTAACAGAAGAAAATAAAATATTTTTACTTAAATCCACCCAAAACTACGTTGCTCTCCTCTTCAGAAAAGTGTTTCTTTCCCTCCCTCTTTCAATCAGATGCACCTACCTGCTTATATGGTGGTCATTGGCTATTCATGGGCATGGATGTATGCTAATACTTGATAATAGGGAGCGTGCAGTCAATTTACAGCAGGTTGGCTTTCTTGATCATACACACATGACTAGATCAAAACTGGGTTTCTGGTTATGTAGATGAATCTGTAGTAGGTTTTTAGTTCCACAGGGTTTTATATGCAAATCTACACAAATTGACTAACTTTCCATGAATGCGACCCATTGATAATTTCAGTTGAAAGAAGCTAGCTAAGAATAGCATGTCTACTGTACCCATCACTATTAAAAACAGATGTATAATATTATGATCTACATTGAAAATGACAACACTGATGAAAACAGCATTGACTGATCCATCCCTCTACTGACCTCAGAGTCTCTAGTCTATAGTCCGAACTCTCCGCAAGACCTTAAGAGCCTTCACTCCTGCATACTGCAGGTAGTTGTCACTCAGGTTCAGGACTCTCAGGTGGGAGGGGTTGGACTTCAGAGCTGAGGCCAGAAAGCTGATCTCTGACAACTTGCAGTCCATCAAGCTGAAAAAAGAATATAAGAGGTTAAAGGGATAGTTCAACATTCTGGCAAATTCACCTATTGCCATAATCCCTATAGTCACAATTACCAGTACAAAAAATAATGTAATGTTACAAGACAGAATTGTCTTCGAGGCAAATGCATCCCAGACATGGCTGCTGGGCGGAGTGATTTCAAAAGGACAAGTAGTTCCGAGTATTTGCTTCATGTGTCGTAATATACTTAATTATACATGATTATTTCATCGCGTGGCGAATGTGCAGGCCACAGCATATCCACAAGAGTGTTTTGGAGTTGTTGGATTGTGTATTTGATCAGCTTTGAGGGACAGGGGACCTTGTACCGTCCACCTCCATTGTGTTCACTGAGCAGCTCATGGATCTCTAAACAACATGCACCAAAGATTAAAGGTAATGAACCTACCCCTGTGACTATAGGGATTATGGCAATAGGAGAATTTGCCAAAATGTGAATTATCCCTTTAAAACAGTCACATCCAGAGAGAAAACAATCCATTAATATTAATTAGGGATGCAACAATTCTCGATATTGTATTGAACTGTTTGGTGCAGCATCCACGGTTCAATACGTGCATGTGGATTGCAATATTTTCAGTTTTGCATCTAACTAATATTTTCCATGTTGTATAATTCTCCGTCTCTCTTTGTGCATCTGAGTTCCTGCACTGGGATGAGGAAACACCTCATCCCAAGCAAATATCCCCATGCACGAAAGTTTGGGGAGTCAACTGTACTGGTGTCGGATTTTGCACATTACTTCAGCATGGGGAGTGGAGAAAAAATAATGAATGAGAACCTGCTGACTGACTTCACAGATTTAACCTGCTCCAACTTCTTTAAAGTGCTGAAACCAGCACATACACAACTTATTAACTTATTATGACGTGCTGGCATTCAATGTTTCACTCCAAACGCCACAGAGGCTCAGGAAAGAGGTGGAGCCAGCAGCTATTGATTATAGATCAGTTATTGTCTGACACATTACATGTGCTTCTGTAGTTGAGGTTAAATGTGAAGAGAAACAGTGACTGGACTAAAACCAGAGAAGAAGAAAACAGACGTCACCATGATGATCCTCAGTGTGGATCAGTATAATATCAGCCTCATGTCTGCAAGTCAGTGTCAACACAACTTTTACATCACATTCACCTGAGCACAGAAGTAAAACATGGAGTCTGACCTCAGAGTCTCCAGCCTACAGTCTGGACTCTCCAGAAAACCACTCAGATCCTTCACTCCTGAATCCTGCAGTTTGTTGAAGCTCAGGTCCAGGTGTCTCAGGTGGGAGGGGTTGGACTTCAGAGTTGAGACCAGAGAAGAACAGCTGATCTCTGACAACATGCATCTCTTCAAACTGAACAGAGATTAAAGAAGATACTTTCATTGATCATTGATCAGACGTATCTGATCATCACACTGACCTCTTCAACAGACACTGACCCTATGAGCAACCTCTGACCCCTCACCTTCTACCAGCAAAAGTGACAGTGTCATAATCCATCAATGCTTCAATCTCACAAATATTGACACCAATGACAAACTGAACCTTCACACATTTGAACTGAATACGAGCAGAAGTCCACCAGATCCAGTCAGGGAACTGACCTCAGAGTCACCAGTCTACAGTTTGGACTCTTCAGTCCAGCACACAGAACCTCCACTGCTGAATCCCTCAGGTAGTTGTCGCTCAGATCCAGTTCAGTCAGATGGGAGGGGTTGGACCTCAGAGCTGAGGCCACGACTTCACAGTGAGTGTCTGCGAGTCCACCACCAACAAGTCTGTGAAGAGAGAAAATCAGTCAGAATCAGATCAGATTGAAACTGAAGTAAAAACACAGTTGATGCGTCTGATGACAGGACATGATGATGTGATGAACATCTGAGGTTCAGCTCATCTTCTCTGAGTTTGATACAAAACCCTCAGATCTGCACAGGTTTAATCTGGATCTGTGTTTTAGATGAAGGAGATAAACAACATCACATTTCTGCTTCATCATGATTTGATCCAGAGTCAGGGTGACGACATGTTGCTCAGAAGAACATTTGAACTGTCCACTGTTTTCAGACTGACTCCAGAGCAGTAACACCGATCAGTGGAGCTGCATTAATCAAATTCATCAGGTTTGAATAAAACCAAACAGTCAAAATAAAAAAACCAAAACAAAATGAGTGTTTTTGTTGATTAAACAGCAACAATCACAACCAACTGAAGAATCTACATGTTGGAGCTCACAGCTGTTATGACACCTTCTGAAAAGACATAACTAACCTTTAATCCACTGTAATAATCAATAATTATAATGATCATGTCTGGACTCACCGAGCCTTTCTGCAGTTCCTCACAGCTGGGATCAGTCTCCATCGCCCCTGATCTGATGTGTTGTACTTGCTCAGGTCAAACTTGTCCAGCTGTTTTGACATCTGCAGCATGTAGGCCAGAGCTGAGCAGTGGAACTCAGAGAGTTCCTCTGATCTGTTCTCTGACTTCAGGAACCATTGGATCTCCTGATGAACTGACTGGTCCTTCATCTCTGTCAGACAGTGGAAGATGTTGATGCTTCTGTCAGGAGACACAAAATAATGCACCATCCTCTTCAGATTGTCGATCACTCTCTGGATGTTTTCTGGACTGTTGTCTGTCTGACCCAGCAGACCTCCTAACACCCTCTGGTTGGACTCCAGAGAGAGGCCATGAAGGAAGCGAACAAACAGGTCCAGGTGACCATTTTTACTTTTGAAGGATTCATCCATGGCTCTCCTCAGGAAGTCATCCAGGGATAAATCTTGTTTTCCCAGGAAGTTCTCCAGGACCTGTGTGTTCCTGTTGGTGTAACAGTGGAACATGTAGACTGCAGCCAGAAACTCCTGAACACTCAGATGAACAAAGCAGTAGACTGTTTTCTGGAAGATCACACTCTCTCTTTTGAAGATCTCAGTACAGAGTCCTGACTTCACCAAGGCCTCTGTCACATCCAGACCACACTGCTCCAGCTCTTTTTGGTAGAACATGATGTGTCCTTTCTTCAGCTGTTCAAACGCTAGCCTCCCCAGCTTCAGAAGAACTTCCCTCTCGGCCTCCATCAGCTCCTGTGGACTTGTCTCATGTCCTTCACTGTACTTGTTCTTCTTCCTCTTTGTCTGGACCAGCAGGAAGTGTGAGAACAGGTCAGTCATGGTCTTGGGCAGCTCTCCTCTCTGGTCTGTGGACAACATGAACTCCAGAACTGTAGCACTGATCCAGCAGAAGACTGGGACTTGACACATGATGTGGAGAGTCCTGGACGCCTTGACGTGTGAGAACATTCTGCTGGACAGATCTTCATCACTGGACCTCCTCCTGAAGTACTCCTCCTTCTGGGCGTCAGTGAAGCCTCGGACCTCTGTTACCCTGTCAACACATGTAGGAGGGATCTGATTGGCTGCTGCAGGTCTGGAGGTGATCCAGACCAGAGCCGAGGGAAGCAGATTCCCCTGGATGAGGTTTGTCAGCAGCACGTTGACTGATGACGTCTGTGTGACATCAGACACAACCTCCGTGTTGTTGAAGTCCAGTGACAGTCGGCTTTCATCCAGGCCGTCAAAGATGAAGAGAAGTTTACAGACAGCCAGCTGCTCTGCTGTGACCTTCTGTAATGTTGGATGGAAAACATGGAGAAGGCTGAGAAGACTGAACCGCTGATCTCTGATCAGGTTCAGCTCCCTGAACGAAAGCAGAACCAGCAGACTGACATCTTGGTTCTCCAAGCCCTCTGCCCAGTCCAGAGTGAACTTCTGCACCGAGAAAGTTTTTCCAACACCAGCGACACCGTTCGTCAGAACCACTCTGATGGGTCTCTGTTGGACAGGTGGGACTGTAGAGACATTGTCTCTCTGTTGGACAGGTAGGTCTTTAAAGATATCTTGGCACTTGATTGGAGTCTCATGAAGGATCTCCTTCTTGGACGTTGTCTCCAGCTGTCTCACCTCATGTTGTGTATTAACCTCTTCACTCTGTCCCTCTGTGATGTAGAGCTCAGTGTAGACCCTGTTGAGGAGGGTTCCACTTCCTGTTCCACTTCCTGTTCCCTCAGTTCCTTCAGTCACTTGTTCCCATCTGCTCCTCAGACTGATCTTATGTTGATCTGAAACCTCCTGCAGGGTCAGACCACCATCTGCTGAGAGAGAAGAGACAGAGTCATTTTCAGAAAGTTAGAAACAGTGCAGGTCGTCATTCATACTTAATCGTTTATTTTCTTAATTTCTCCAGTGCCGGTAACAGAACTGATGAAATCAGGGATATTTCGGTTTTCAAAAAATGTCTGATCATGATATGCCGGGGTGAAATGAAATAAAATGACAGAGGAAGTTTGTAGTTTACATGAATCTGACCATGTCATGGTTCATGTCCATGTGTTGTCAAACTAGAGACCATTGCAATTCAGTTTACCACTATTACTGTCATGAATTGTTCACAGGTACATTTTATAATTTAACAAATACCTATTGGTTTTCTGAATTTATTAATAGGCCTGCATTTTCAGTTATTGGACAAGTAAGATATGACAGCTACAAAGACTTGCCTGTGTCAGTGAAGCTCTGATTGGCTGTCTGCAGTCCACCACTGGTTCTGGGTCTTCGTCCACACTGGGGACAAGAGGGGTCTCCTGAAGAACCAGACTGGACCCAGTGTGAGGTTAAGCACTGTCTGCAAAACGAGTGTCCACAGCTGGTGGAGACATGAACACATGTATGTTTACACTAGAGTCACTTCCTCCAGGTCATTTCCTCCTCCTCCTCTCAGACTAGATCCAGATTACCTGATCCCTGTTCATCCAGATTCACAGTTTGTGAGACATATTCTCATAATTACTTTGACTTGACTTTGGCTAAGAAGTGTTTTCATGACGACACAGTGACCTTGACCTTTGATCTCTACTGGCCAAAATCAAAACAGTTTGCTTTTGAGTCCAGGTGAACTTTTGCGCCAAATCTGAAGAAATTTCCTCAAGATGTTCCAGTGATTTTTCCAGATTAAATTAGGATAAACTGATTAGATATTGGTGACTAAAGGTCAAAGGTCAGTATCTCCTTGAAACTTTTTAGACATAACTCAAGACTTCACACAACAATTAAGACCAAATTGACTGTGGACAAACACTATGTAACCTGGAACTTGTTTGAGTGGAGGAGCTGGAGATTCTAGTTTTAAATACCACTGAGCCCCATTTTCTGTTCTCCATGAATGAGGAACCACCTGTAGCTCTAATGTTGGTGTTTTCCTTTCTCAAATCTATAGAGTCACAGTGTATCTACATGTGTATCTATGTAGTGTTCAGATCAGTATAGTACTGTATGTGTGAACTGGAGATCAAAGTACAACCATAAACTGCAACGTGCAAGTTATCATCGCTCTCTGCTCTCATTTCCTGTTTTCTCCGGACTGTCAGCCATCAGTACAGACACAAAAAGCTGGAAGTTTGTTGCAGGTCTCTTACTTTGTAGCCGCAGGCTCATGACTGTAGGACAGATCATCTTCAGATGGATGACTCTTTGTAGATCCTGGAGTCTTCTCTGTGTTCCCCTCTTCCTCCGCACAATCACTCATCTTCTGTACTGCAGTCAGTCTGAAAGTGAAACCAGTCCAGTAACATTGCACAAACACACAGGAAGTAAACCCAGGGGGCTGTACTGCGGGGATCGCTCCATTTTTGCGCAGAAGTAGAACAATATGACATCGAACGCCCCTTTTATGTGAACGTGCACTGCGTTCGGCTGGACTCAACAAATCAAGTTGACAACCACCGTACCGTTTAACTCTGAATGTGGGCTTTAGGTTTTGTTGAGCTGCATCATGAACAGAAAGTCTGGCTCTGTTGGGCCTCCTTCGCAGTACAGGCCCCTGGTCTGACTGAACAGGAAGTAACAGACACACACACAATACCCTGTTCAACTCTACACTACACCATACAATCAACAGATCCTCATCTTCACAGCTCCACACAGAGACAGCAGAATCATTTGGACAGTACTCACCTTGTTCTCCTGCCCTGCTGACTGTAAAACTGTTTGATCTGAATAAAGACTTCTGCTCCAACTCTCCCTCCATGTGTTTAATGATTACCTGAGCAGAGCTGCTCCTCCTCTCCTCTGCCTTGACTGTAAATCACGTGACTCTCACAGGGTGTGGCTATAGGATGCACCTCACTCTTAAAGAGACATGGGAATCACTCTCGGTTTGAATAAGACAACCTTTGACTGATCATCATCAACATTTAGTCAAAACAAACTGATGAATGTTGCTGTTTATACATCTCTGTAAAAACAAATGTGTCTGTTTATTGAAGGGTAAACTTCTTTTTCTGATTTCTGTTTTCTGATTCTTTTTTTAATCGATCGAAACTTTCAATAGTGCCCCGCTGGGGTCCAATGTCATATTAAAAGCCCCTGAAATGAGCGTAATAGGTCCTCTTCTATGGAAAAGGTGTGAATGAGAGTGTGAATGGCTGTTTGTCTGTATATGTTAGCCCTGTGAAAGACTGGCGACCTGTCCAGGGTGTACTGCCTCTCACCTCGCAAGTCAGCTGAGATAGGCTCCAGTGGTGACCCCCGTGACCCTAGTGAGGATAAGTGGTATAGAAGATGAATGAATTCATAGTAACCCTGTTGGAGTTTTTTTTTGTTGACCAATACTCAGACTCAGAGACGACAGGAACGACACAGTGCTCAGCAGCAGTCGGGGTTTATTGAGAAACACAGTAAAACAACAACCACCTGGGAACATCCAAAGAACCCAACTCGACATGGAGGTTCAGGCTCTTAGTGGTTAAACAAGTCACGGCTCAGTTCTCAGGAGTCCTTGTCCTTCACATGTGTTTAGCTCAAGCTCGTCTAGTTGTTCTGGCTGGCCTGCTTTCTGTGGGATCAAATAAGGGTAAAAAGATTTTGCACTTGTACAATAAAGTTTTGTTGTTGTAAAATTTTGTGCATCTGCAAAAAGAAAAAAAAAGATGGACACACAAACTTCCCACCTTCGAGTTTACAAAACGTTGCTTATTGACTTGCAACTTCAGTGTTGCAAACATGTAACTTCAGGGTCGCACCTGAAGGTGGGAAATTTGTGTGTCCGTCAAATTTTCTTGCCGATGCACAAAATATTCCCACAGATACAAAACTGTAATACAAATGTGAAGATCATGTGCAAGTGCAAAATCTTTTTGACCTCAATTTGATCCCATAGCTGTCCTGCTGTTTCACTTTTAGTTCCCACATATACTACATATTCCCTCTCTGAAGGCTCAGTAGCCCCCAAAAGCAGCTGACTCCCACACAGGTGGTGAAATCACACCACAGATCCTTAGCATAAACTGGAAAGTTTTTGTTTCCATTAAAGAAAATGTGACGTGCAATCTGACTTGTGCTGCTTTTAGACACTTCATCAGCAGTTAAACCTTCTTAAACAGCTTCACTCCCAGATCACCAGCTCATTTTGTATAGAGGTGAAAAACCTGCCTTACTGCTGTTACTGTCATCCCTTCATACTTTGTCTGTTTGTTTCAGTCATTGAAAAAAAATAAAAAATAAAAACAGTTTAAAGCATGAAATGAGCAAGCGTCAACAACATGAAGCTCCTACAATCTTATGTTAAGGATGTATAACAAGCATTGATAACCTTTCAATGTGTATGATATACTCCAGTTAAAGTCAGTAAAACAAGTATGCAGTTCATCACATGATGCCCAACACAGGTGAATAACAGATGGATGATACCTTGAGTAACACTTATGTGGAGCCTGATTTCAGACACCGATTTCCATTTTCTTAAAATTTGGTCTAACCAGTCCCCTGACCAGCCATCTCCCCCTGAGCCCCCTCCCTTGCTGGTTGTAGTAAGTGTAGCTGATCCAGTCTATGTTTTTAATAACTGTAATTAATGCAAGTATAGATTCTTCACATCTGTGCTGTTTGCATTTGAGCACAAATGTATATATATCTCATCTGGCATTTTATCCAGTCTCATCCAGCCCACCCTCATGGTCAAATACTCATTTTGGTCATGAATATTGGGAGGCAACGTTTTTTGTTTTTTTAAGTTGGCACTAGAAGTTAGTACTGTAGAGCTGTGTCTCAGTTCAGCGGCTGCATCCTCGGGAGGCAGCAAATGTTGTTTAACTCTTTGTTACCCATATTTCTGAAATTTTCTGCACATCTTTAATATATTGTGGATATCTTATACCCACAGTAGAAACTGACGTGGCAGTTTTTTCTCTTCTCCCTTTCTCATGCAGTGCAGCTCAAAGTTAGTTTTAAAGTCTCACAGAACTCAGGTTGGGAGGGGGACGCCTCCTCACTTCCTTCTTTGCTGAGACAACGCTCAACCTTAAAAAAGTGACATAGTTACATAATACTGATCCACAACTACAAACCTGTACCAATTACAAATTGGAAGATAAAAAAAAAAAAAAAATGGACGGTTACAAAATCAGTCATAATCATCTCAGCTTAAAAATGCATCCGGCGAGTTATCAAACCATCAAACTGTCATGGCAGGGCATATGTAGCTGGAAAACATGTGCATTAAGAGGAACAGTGCAAAGTCATTATGTGTGCACACTATGCAGCATGTGTAGTGCCTTCAAGTCAGAGCAAACATCAAAACATATCATGGCAGTGCAGGTATGGTTGAAAGAACAATACAGTACTAGGCGGCGCAATATGCTGCAAATACATGACGATTATATCAGACAGTTTCAAATTCAAAGCTCACACACACACACACACACACGAGTCAGTTTGTTCTTCTGTCAGTCAGTCAGGATTAATGTCAGATGTGTGACCCCGGTGGTCTACAGAAAGTCTCCTGAAAAAATGGCAGGCGGGTCTATGGCCCCCACCCACTTCTCTGAGTGCATATGTCGTTGCAGTGTCGGACTTCTAAGGTCCTACAGTACATATCTCACAATGTTTGTTTCACACACTCCACTTCTTCTAATTATTCCACTTAACTAACTTATTTCACTCGTTAGACTTCACTTCTTGGGCGCTCGGGACCTGCCGATTCACCCTCTCTTTTTCCCTTTATCTCAGACCACACCTGTATTCTCTTCCAAAGTGCATAACAACAACGCAGGTTCAGGCTTCAGTGTCCCAGTCTGCCCTCTCGGACAAACACGGACAGCCTGCTTAATCTCACCATACAGCACTCTCGCACAGCTGCTGTTCAATGCCAATTTTAAGAAATTACAACAAGCGCTGTTTATTGTGCCCCCACTGTTTCCACTGACACAACAAAGTGTTAGTGGGGTTTGACTGGTATATTACATGTTAGTGATATGTACTCTTGTAGCTAAGCATTAGTCTTTAGCTGGGTCAGTTCTTAAATAAAAGAAAAAGAACATTGGGGTCAGATACAAAATCCCTGAGACACTGTTTCTACCCCAGGTTCAGGTGTGTTGATAGGCAGGGATCCACCTCACACAGAGCTCTGATTAGTTTTGCACAAGCTGTTTCTCCTTTTTTTCGCACAGTGTCTATCACTTCTTCAGCTTTCTGTGCCCTGTTTGCTATCACAACAAAAGACTCCCTTTCACCGTCAGTTACCACGTGACAGTCTAGGAGTTTGTCCAGCAGCTGACGCAAAACTGGTTCAGACACGCTCTCAATGAACTGTGCCCGAGCATACCTCAGCCTCTCTGCTGCTGAGACACTTGGACTTGAAGCTGAGACACTTGGAGTTGGAGCTGAGACACTTGGACTCGGTGCTGAGACACTTGGACTTGGAGCTGAGACACTGGGAGTTGAAGCTGAGACACTTGGAGTCGGACGAGGACCAGGACCAGGACCTGGAAGATGAACTAGAGACATACTTGTGTTTAATCACCACATCTATGCTCGATAAGTAAATTCAATAACAAGTGATCAGTGTTGCTGATCTGAGAAGTGAGACTTGTATACACAGTAGGGATGGAATGGTCCATGAAGAAAACTCATCTGGTTTGTTTGTCTCAATGGGACAATGAACAGGAAAATGAACATGAAGTCGAGAAAGTGTCTGAGAAACACCTGAAGAAGAAGGGACGGTCAGAGAAGGGACCTGATGGAGGACTGAGCTCAAAGACTTATAATCCTCATATTTCATTGAAGGTCCTTTCAGCTCCTTCATGAAGCTCCTTGGTCCTATGCTTTACTGTTTCCCCAGAATAAAAGCAGACAGAGGATGATCTGAAGCCCAATAAGAACAGAGACACCACTCATCAGTCAGGTCTATGTCAGGTAGACGAAGACTTTACCTGGCAGGTGAACTCGACACTTCCACACAGCTGTCTCCGTTTCATCACGGACTTCCACATTGGCGATCTCTGTGCTTGAGAACAGGATGATCTGAAACGTGGGGGGGTAATTTGGTCCAAAGTCCAGGTCAAAGTTATCTTCCTGAAAACCAGCAGCACCTGTGTCAGTGTCTCCAGGTAAGTGACAACAGTTTAAAGAATCATGCTTTAGTGTGAAACACTCACCTCAGGCTGGACGATGTCGGCCTGTGGACAGTGAACTGTGTAAGTTTTATTTGTGATGAGTGTGCAACTGGAAGGAGCCCGGATGAACACACAGTCGTCCTGCCTTGCCTTCACCTGAAGATCAGTCAGAATATATAACAACTCATCAATTTCAAAATTTTAATTCATGTTTAAAAAGTCACTTGAAATAGTTTCATATTTTATACAAAATCACTTTTCAAACATTTAAAAATGGCAAAAATCAATATAATTTAAGTAGTTTAAAAGAAAAAAGGAGTGTTCTGTTGACAGTGTGGTCAAAGTCAAGTTGAGGTGCATGGTAGCCAGTGGAAACGCTTCTGTTGTGAGATGCGTTGAGCTGACGTAGCTGAGCACCAGACGAGAACGCGCCGTCTGTTGCAGTGACAGGTCTGAGGTTCAACATGTCTTCTTCATGCTAACGAGCAAATTATTGCTTGGTAAGTCCATTATATTTTAATAAGGAGTCAGCTCATGGTTATGTCGGTTAGCTGCGATGCTAATTTTTGCAATTTTAGAAGTGCATTGGCCTACGCTAATACTGTTAGCGGCCCGCTAGCTGCAATGCTAATTACTTCATAAGTGACCTTAGCAGACATTTTCTGATGAAGCCTACATGCGGTGCATTCATTTTGTTTTGAATTAGGCTACATTGTGTAAACTGCTGCAGCTGCCTGTTGGTTAACATGTGCCACAGTTAAATTTCTACTGTAATGAAAGTATTTGTGAGTTCGTGAGAGTAAAGTTGTAGTTTGAAGGTGCACAGACTTATTGCAGTTCACTTCAACAATAAGGTGCACCAGTGAGTTTAGATTTCCTCTGTGTATTTGATCTGCATGTGAAGTATACTTACAACATAACTGTGTTAACAACTCATTTTCTCTGTGTATGAAAATTATGAGTATTGAAATGTTGTGAGTTCTAGAGCATTGAGTTTATTTCATACACTTGATCCTATAACTAGTTCATCTTTTGTATGATTCATTGCATATTTTGTATTTACCTTGGGTTTCATTCATTCAGTGCTTATTACACTGACACATACTGATAAGTTTGGACTGAAAGTGAAGTCTTACTTTATCCAGGTCGACATTTTTTTCCAGCAGAAAAACATTGAGGCTTTGCATCCGTGGCGTGAGGTTTGGTTGTCTGAACAGCAGAACTTGGCCACAGACTGATTTCATGTTGTTCCAAATCCTCCGTATAAGCTCTTTAACCCAGACCAGGCCAAAGAAAGAGAGATGAGGGACTGAGATGATCACATGAGTGTCTGTGATCTCCAGTGGTTCAATGAAGCTCATTCCATCATCAGTGATGTGGGCGACAGACAGCAGGCCGTCACAGTGCAGACCTGTGAAAATACAGAGACCACGACCTTTTTACAGCAGCGGTGATCTACATCTGAAAGGATATACACTGAGATCATGGTCCGGAAATTCATCACAGGAAGCTGGAGAGGGATGGCACTCTGATTTTCAGGACCCAACAACCTGTCCTGGGTTATATCATTAGTTCCCCATCATTGCTCCAACACAAACACAATCATTTGCTCACCTTCCTCTGTTTCACAATGTGGGAGGTGGAGCTGACGGACGGCATCCTCCCGACACTGGATACTGAACAGTGGCCCTGCAGCCATCTTGCCAACTGATTGGAGGAGGTTCTCATCCCATTGGACAGTCTCATAGATCAGCTCCGCCTCCTGATCCATAACAAACACCAGTCCAGTTGAGGTACACTGGAACTGGCCTGGACCAGGACACCTGAACCTGTGGGACACAGAAGGCTGAGTGACCACCTCAGACCATGAGATGATACAGGTTCAGCTTTGGCTAAAACATTGTGCTTTTACTGACTCCGCTGACTGACTGTTGATCCAGCTGTGATCCAGCTGATGTCCCTTCAGACAGAAGACCATGAGATCAACGCTGCAGAGACACATTTGCTGTGGCTCAAGAGAAGCTGTGGAAGAGGAGGAAGGTGCTTTGCCTAAAACTGTGTTGAGTGAGTTTATCACATGTTTTACCTGTATGAGAGTTGTGTAGATTCACTTTCCAGTTCAGGTTTGAAACTTGACAGCTGCAATTCAGAGAGAAGCTGGTTTATTACAAAAATACATTAAATGAAGCCAACAGATTTGTTGCACAGTCTTCAGTGACCTGAGTTACAGGGGACAGAGTCTGAGGGGACCGACAGTGTGACACAGGGATTTGATGCTGCAGCAGGTTCTGCAGAGAAATGACAAATGTTTTATGACCATACCTTGTTGCTACAAGCCATTCAATCCATGTACAACCAAAGAGAGAGCTGCGTCTGTACTCTCAGCACAAAGCCAAACACATTTGCAGTGCAAGTTGGACGCCAAGGTTTCCATTGTCCTCAAACCCTTTTATGGTATTCATCGACAGGTAGAAGAGTGTGTCTGTTTTGGGAAACAGATACCTGGGATACTCTCTCTGGATTGGGGTGTGTTGCTGCCCCAAGTGAAGGAGTTTAAGTTTCTTGGGGTCTTGTTCATGAGTGAGGGTTGGATGTAGTGGGAGATCAACAGACGGATCGGGACACCCAGAAGCCTCTGCTTAACCTGCTGCCACTGAGCCCCAATGCTCCCCGACAGGTGATATCAGGATACAATGTCATTCCTCTCACCTTCAGCTTTGAGTCGTCCTCAGAGACCATCAGTGTTGGGTCGTCCTCAGACACTTCCAGCTTTGTCTCTTCTCTGTTTGGGTCCAGTTTGACACCAGAGACACCTGTTGGGAGGAGAAGAAACAAGACACATGTCAGAAATTAACATTTGCTGCTCCTCTCTTCATCATATAAGTCAGAGATGATCTTCACTTGACCATGTGGCTCGTTTTGCTGTCAGTCGATACATTAATATGCAGATATACTGTATGGAGTGAATCATGTTGAAGGGTCCAGATTCCCTCCAAGCAAATTCAGCTTAGACTTCTGTACAGTAAGAACTGAACAGATGTTTCCCAGCAACCCAGGCCACATGTTACTGAAAATTGGAAATCAAATGAGCCCAAACTGTTTTCACAGTCGGACTGATGAAGAGGAGACAGTGTTTCACTACTCACAGGTTTGGTCTCTGGAAGCTTTTATCACCTCGTACTCACAGATCCTATAGGAATAAACACAAAAAAAACATGCAGTGCCTCACTCCTGGAGATCTACAACACCTGTCAAAATAATCTACATTGCAAATGACAACACTGATGAAAGCAGCATGGACTGATCCATCCCTCTACTGACCTCAGAGTCTCCAGTCTACAGTGTGGACTCTTCAGAAAACCACTCAGATCCTTCACTCCTGAATCCTGCAGGTCGTTGAAGCTCAGGTCCAGGTGTCTCAGGTGGGAGGGGTTGGACTTCAGAGCTGAGACCAGAGAAGAACAGCTGGTCTCTGACAAACTGCAGCGCTCCAATCTGAAAAAAGAATACAAGAAGTGAGGTGAGGAGAGAGTTCCTTGGTGACAGCGTTCAGTGTCTGCTCAAGTTTTCAAAGACAACAAACATGAGGCTGAACTTGTCACCATGACAACCCTCAGTGTGGATCAGTATGATATCAGCCTCATGCCTGCACGTTGGTGTCGACACAACCTTCACATCACAGGCATCTCAGCACTGAAGTAAACATGGAGTCTGACCTCAGAGTCTCCAGTCTACAGTCTGGACTCTCCAGGAAACCACTCAGATCCTTCACTCCTGAATCCTGTAGGTCGTTTCCACTCAGGTCCAGTTGTCTCAGGTGGGAGGGGTTGGACTTCAGAGCCGAGACCAGAGAAGAACAGCTGGTCTCTGACAAACTGCACCACTTCAACCTGAATGAAGAATAAAAGAAGATACTTTCATCGATAACTGATCAGATGTATGCAATCAATGATCACTGTCTAATCAATGAGGAGAATGAATCATTTATGTGTGGACTGCATCATGAGGTGGTTTGCACTGACCATTTATGGTTACAAAAGGGCATGTATGGGGAGGGATATGGGGCCGATTCAGGTACGCACACTTTGGGGTTTTGGGTGCCAGTACACCTTCAGTAAGGATCCTATGCACAGTTTTATAATGAGAACCCTGCCCTTTGACATTAGGCTCACTGCTTTCTGGTTTTCAGGTTCAGCTGTGGATCAAAGATCTAAGATCTACAACAGTAACAGTCAGTGAACTGACCTCAGAGTCTCCAATCTACAGTCTGGACTCTCCAGAAAACCACTCAGATCCTTCACTCCTGAATCCTCCAGGTTGTTGAAGCCCAGGTCCATGTGTCGCAGGTGGGAGGGGTTGGACTTCAGAGCTGAGCCCAGAGAAGAACAGCTGATCTTTGACAAACTGCAGCTCATCAATCTGAATAAAGAATAAAAGAAGTGAGTTGAAGACGGACTTCAGTGTTCAATGTCTCAGCATCTGTTCAGAGCTGAAGAAGGTTGTGCCGTCACATTTACTAGAGATCTGCTGATGATGCTGAAGTTTTTATAGACAACAAACTCTGGTGACAAGACAACATACAAAAACACATGTTCAATGAAGCAGCTGATGAAGCTCAGAGACAGAAAAACCTGCTTAATGACTTCACTTATTTAACCTGCTCAAAGTTCTTCAAAGTGCTGAAAGCAGCACACACACAATTCATTATGACATGTTGGCTTCGACAAACATCTGACAAACATCACAGAGCCTCAGGAAAGAGGTGAAGCCACCAGCTATTGATGAGGGTCAGTGATCACCCCATTGCTGCATCTCAGCACAGAAATAAAACATGGAGTCTGACCTCAGAGTCTCCAGTCTACAGTCTGGACTCTCCAGGAAACCACTCAGATCCTTCACTCCTGAATCCTGTAGGTCATTTCCACTCAGGTCCAGGTGTCTCAGGTGGGAGGGGTTGGACTTCAGAGCTGAGACCAGAGAAGAACGGCTGATCTTTGACAACCTGCATCGCTCCAATCTGAATGAAGAATAAAAGAAAATAATGTCATTGATAATGATCAGAGGCTGCTTCACAGTGTGGGCAGGAACTCAGCCATCATCAGACTGACCTCATCCACAGCCACTGACCCTAAGAGCAACCTCTGACCCTACACCTTCTACCAGCTGAAGTAACACAGGGTCACAATCAGTCACTGCTTTAGTCTCATAAATATTGACACCAATGACAAACTGAACCTCCACACATTTGAACTGAATACGAGCAGAAGTCCACCAGATCCAGTCAGGGAACTGACCTCAGAGTCTCCAGTCTACAGTTTGGACTCTCCAGTCCAGCACACAGAACCTTCACTGCTGAATCTTCCAGGTAGTTGTTGCTCAGATCCAGTTCTGTCAGATGGGAGGGGTTGGACTTCAGAGCTGAGGCCACGACTTCACAGTGAGTCTTTGAGAGTCCACACCCAGCAAGTCTGTGAAGAGAGAAAATCAGTCAGAATCAAATCAGATTAAAACTGTAGTAAACGCAGAGTTGATGCAACTGAGAATAGATGAGATCAGATGTGATGAACATCTGAGGTTCATCTTATCTTCTCTGACTGACTTGCTGATTTAACAGCAACACAACCAACTGAAGAATCCATGCGCTGGAACTCACAGCTTTTATGACACCTTCTGTAATAATCATAATGATCGTGTCTGGACTCACCGAGCCTTCCTGCAATTCCTCACAGCTGGGATCAGTCTCCGTCGTCCCTCCAGTGATGTGTTGTACTTATCCAGGTCCAACTGGTCCAGAACCTGCTCTGACATCTGCAGCATGTAGGCCAGAGCTGAGCACTGAATCTCAGAGAGCCTCTTCTCTGATCTGTTCTTTGACTTCAGGAACCATTGAATCTCCTGATGAACTGACTGGTCCTTCATCTCTGTCAGACAGTGGAAGATGTTGATGCTTCGGTCAGGAGAGATTTTCTCACTGTCCATCTTCTTCAGGTTGTTGATCACTTTCTGGATGGTTCCTGGACTGTTCTTTCTCAGACACAGCAGACCTCCTAACAGCCTCTGGTTGGACTTCAGAGAGAGGCCATGAAGGAAGCGAACAAACAGGTCCAGGTGACCATTTTTACTCTTAAGTGATTTCTCCATGGCTCTCTTCAGGAAGGCATCCAGGGTTAAATCAATATGTTGTGTTCTAAGGAAGTCCTCCAGGACTTCTGTTTTCCTGTTGGTGTAACAGTGGAACATGTAGACTGCAGCCAGAAACTCCTGAACACTCAGATGAACAAAGCAGTAGACTGTTTTCTGGAAGATCACACTCTCTCTTTGAAGATCTCAGTACAGAGTCCTGACTTCACCAAGGCCTCTCTGACATCCAGACCACACTGCTCCAGGTCTTCTTGGTAGAACATGATGTTTCCTTTCTCCAGCTGTTCAAACGCCAGCCTCCCCAGCTTCAGAAGAACTTCCCTCTCGGCCTCCATCAGCTCCTGTTGACTTGTCTCATGTCCCTCACCATACTTGTTCTTCTTCCTCTTTGTCTGGACCAGCAGGAAGTGTGAGAACAGGTCAGTCATGGTCTTGGGCAGCTCTCCTCTCTGGTCTGTGGTCAACATGAACTCCAGAACTGTAGCACTGATCCAGCAGAAGACTGGGACTTGACACATGATGTGGAGGGTCCTGGACGTCTTGATGTGTGAGATCATTCTGCTGGACACATCTTCATCACTGGACCTCCTCCTGAAGTACTCCTCCATCTGGGTTTCAGTGAAGCCTCGGACCTCTGTTACCCTGTCAACACATGAGGGAGGGATGTGGTTGGCTGCTGCAGGTCTGGAGGTGATCCAGACCAGAGCCGAGGGAAGCAGATTCCCCTGGATGAGGTTTGTCAGCAGCACGTTGACTGATGACGTCTGTGTGACATCAGACACAACCTCCCTGTTGTTGAAGTCCAGTGACAGTCGGCTTTCATCCAGGCCGTCAAAGATGAAGAGAAGTTTACAGACAGCCAGCTGCTCTGCTGTGACCTTCTGTAATGTTGGATGGAAAACATGGAGCAGCCTGAGAAGACTCAACTGCTGATCTCTGATCAGGTTCAGCTCCCTGAACGAAAGCAGAACCAGCAGACTGACATCTTGGTTCTCCAAGCCCTCTGCCCAGTCCAGAGTGAACTTCTGCACCGAGAAGGTTTTTCCAACGCCAGCGACGCCGTTCGTCAGAACCACTCTGATGGGTCTTTGTTGGACAGGTGGGACTGCAGAGACATTGTCTCTCTGTTGGACAGCTGAGACTGTAGAGATGTCGTCTCTCTGTTGGACAGGGAAGTCTTCAAAGATGTCCTTGCACTTGATTGGAGTGTCATGGAGGATCTTCTTCTTGGACGTTGTCTCCAGCTGTCTCACCTCATGTTGGGTATTAACCTCTTCACTCTGTCCCTCTGTGATGTAGAGCTCAGTGTAGACCCTGTTGAGGAGGGTTCCACTTCCTGTTCCACTTCCTGTTCCCTCAGTTCCTTCAGTCACTCGTTCACATCTGCACCTCAGACTGATCTTATGTTGATCTAAAACCTCCTGCAGAGTCAGACCACCATCTGCTGAGAGAGAAGAGACAGAGTCAGACTGAAGACAGAGAGTCTGACAACCTGATGTGATGATTTTCATCAACTATCAAAGACAGCAAAGAAAAGGTTTTTACTGTTTGTGGTGTCATATGAGTTTTTTTGAACGATAGAACTATTTTTATTGATAGCTCTTATAATTGTGCTCCCTCAGCAGTTCTCTCATCTATGCTTTAACTTTTGTAAGAGAGAAAAGGGTTCACTTCCTTTTCTACCAGCACTGTCACTTTTTATTGCATGTGTTCAATAATGACATTAAACGTTTTAATTGTTTGTGTGGCATTTTTCATATTAGGACAACTATGTGTTGTTATAGGGCAAGTACAGCAAGCTACAGTAAGCTACAAGGACTTACCTGTTGAGCCTGTCACAGTGGTGCTCTGATTGGCTGTCTGCAGTCCACCACTGGTTCTCAGTCTTTTTCCACACTGGGGACAGGAGGGGTCTCCTGAAGTACCATCCTGGTCCCAGTATGAGGTGAAGCACTGTCTGCAAAACCAGTGTCCACAGCTGGTGGAGACTGGATCCTGCAGGACGTCCTGACAGAGACCACAGTAGGACAGCTGCTCATCACTCCTCTCCATCTTTCTGTGAAGACATGGACACGTGTATGTTTAAACTAGTCACATATTTTCGACTGGTTGGAACAAAGCAGTTTATCTGGAACTAGCCAACTCACTCAGTATTCCTCAGTGCCAGCAGGCTCCATGATGCGCTGTATCATTCCACCTCATGTCACAGAGCCTTTTGCATCAAGGAGTGAGTTGGTTAGTTCCAGCAATATTCACTGGTATGACTCACTGGGAGAGAGACAGAGCTGCCTACTGCAGATATTATACCAAGGAGCCATTTGTTCTTCATAAAAACCCAGTGCAAAAAAACGGAACTATCCATTTAAGGTCAAAGTCCTTGTGGACACACAGGATGTAATCTGGAACTTGTTTGGGTGAAGGAGGCGGAGATTCTAGTTTCATTGCTCAGCCCTGATTCCTGTTCTCTGTGAATGAGGAACAGCCTGGTGCTCTAGTGTTTGTGTTTTTCTTTCTTGGATATATGGAGTCACAGTGTATGTACACGTGGATCCTGTAAGACGGGCTGTCTTCCTGTCTGTCTACTCTGTCTCTGATGAACCTTCAGAGGTCTGAAACTGATAAATGGTTCATTGTGAGGAGACGTGGTGGATTTGAGATCAAGTAGCAACCTTAAACTGCGACATGCATGATATCCTACATCTCCCTCTCATTTCCTGTTTTCATCAGTACAGACACAAAAGCTGGAAGTTTGTTGCAGGTCTCTTACCTCGTAGCTGCAGGCTCATTACTGAAGGACAGATCATCTTTAGACGGATGACTCTTTGTAGATCCTGGAGTCTTTTCTTTGTTCCCCCTTTTCTCCACGCAGTCACTCATCTTCTGTTCCTCAGTCAGTCTAAAAGTGAAACCAGTAACACAGACTGTGCACAGCTCCACACAGAGACAACAGAATCATATGAACAGTACTCACCTCGTTCTCCTGCTCTGTTGACTGTAAAACAATCTGATCTGAATAAAAACTTCATCTTCCGTTGTCCCTCCATGTGGTCAATGATTGTCTGAGCAGAGTTGCTCCTCCACTCCTCCTCTCTTCCTCTCCTCTGCCATGACTGGAAATCACATGACCCTCAGGGTGTGGCTTTAGGACCCCACTCTCTTAAAGAGAAATGAGAACTTCCCTTGCTTTGAGTCATACAAACAGAAATACTAGGGGGAAAGATTCTGTGCAAGTTCTTGTGGATGTACAGCCTGTCAAAGCCCACTAGATTCAGAAGTTTCTAAGCTGCTTAATTCATACATACGATAGTGGGACAGCACTGATTCCCTCTGTCAGTCAGTCGTTCAGTTCAGTGTAAAGAAACTACCTGTCCTTTGTGAAGACTCCGTACCTTCAATGAAGTCTAGTGCTCGGACCACTGATCAAAATAGATATAGATAGATCAAATGTGATGATGATCCAATGTGACAGCTCTCTTCAACAGTTGAACCACTTCTCAGCTTATATACACATGCATATACCTATTACAATTACACAAGTATTTACAAATCTTTACAGTTGAGAACTAATCACATTATCAATATAATGAGTCAAGATTCCTTCCTTTGTTAAATAATGGCATTGGTACAGACGCAGCGTTATTAAATGATGTGGATTGTTCAATAGTGCACTTGACAGGGTGAGGACCCTATTATTTTGAATGTTTATAAGTTTTAGTCCAAGTGAATCATATTTTTTAAGGGCTTTCCCATGTTTGAAAACTGATGAAAACTTGCCAACGCGTCAGTGCTGGTGGAAATGTATATATTTTAAAGTTGTTGCATTTGGGCGGGGCAAAAAGGTTTGATAGTTCCACCTCAACGTTTACAGGAATCAAGCCCCTGATGTGCGTTCATTTACTTGCTGAAACTACTAGGCTCACAGAACACATCAAGATGCACAAAAAGCCTCAAGGACCCATGTTCTATACTTAACGAAAATCAGTCATTTTGACTTGATGATTTCCTCCTAGGGATTTCATTCAGTTGACTTCACATTAAGCATACCTCATCTGAAGACCAAGACCATAAAAGCTTAACTTCTGGGTTTGGCAGTCACTTCGATGTGTGGCTGCTTTGACTGTGTGTTGTGTGCTAATTTGGAATTGAATTCTCCCCTTATATTAGAAGCTACCTACGGTGGCCCTGAGGTCTCAATTTAGTGCAGCTGCAGAAAGAAACAGTCCAACACACACTGCTACAAATTCAGAAAACAACTTCATCAATTTAATAACATTTGCTGCAAAAACCT
>JAFELL010001366.1:0-65976 GCA_019059645.1 Caranx melampygus | reverse complement strand
ACACTTTTAAAGCCCCGCCTACTTTCCAGAGATAATTCTCAATCATCATCTAATTATAACCATTATCAATATCAGATGAGTGCAAACGCTAAGACTATTGCAAACCCTGCTGTTAGCATTGAGCAGGTATTTTTAAACTTGTTAGTCAAGTCAGGTGAGTCACTTCAGCCTCCTGTGTCAGCTGCAGAGTGATCAGCTCTTTTCTTCTCATCTGTTTTTTCTAAAGCTCAACTTTGACCTTAATACTGGAAGGTGATTTATCAGTGGTGTTAACCTTTGACTCAATGGTCACACACAGGCCCTGGGGATATCTGAGATGTCATTTTTTACTAATATCTAGGTGTTTTATGCTTGAAACTGAAGAATTCATCTAAAGTAGATTTTAGTCAGAAGCTGCCATGTTTCCATCACAGACTCAGTAGATGTGGCCTCTCCACACAAAGCAGTGACCTCTGACCTCCAGGTCAGTGAAGCATGATCCAGACTGAGCAGGGAATAACTTCATATACAGCCACAATGATTCCTCTCAGACTCAGACTTCCTCAGACTCACCTGTCAGGTGAGGATGGGGTTGAGGTCTCTGCAGCTCTAAGCATGTTCGCCACAGAAAGAATTTTAGGATTGATGTGATGGGAAACAGCAGGACATTCTAATTTGTAGGTAGCATTCACTGGTTACTCTGTGTGAGTGTGTGCGTTTGCGTGTGTGCGTGCGTTGTGTGCGTTGCATGTGCGTGGTGTATGTTTGAGGCTTGTCTCTACTTCAACCTGAACAACATACACAGAAGGCTAAGAGTCAAGCTAACACTAATGCTAATGACAACAAGGCTACAGGGCGACAGGGTCAGTGTTAGCATAATAAAAGAAACACACTGTCATGCTCATGTTAGCCTGACTAATTATATGAAACTGATTCAAGAGACTCACTCAGACTCTGATCCTGGATCAAGGTCTGGATCAGGATCTTTTTTTTCAGTTTCATGTTAATAGATTTTTTTTAAAGTACGGCAATAAATAAACTGTAATTTCTGAATGCTTTTGTTATTGTTAAAGGTAAAGGTCACACAGACGGGTCCGCGCTGTTACCATCCATGATAGTCACGTTCCGCAAAATCAATAATTAATGATCAATAATCAGCTCATTCACGTCCACTCAGCTTTTTCTACTATGATGGATGTTGCTCTGTGATACTGCTGCATGCCCAGTGTGTAAATGTGTGTATGTGTGTGAGAGTGGGAGAGAGAGGGATAGAGTGTGTGTATCTTATATCTTTTTCTTTTGGAGTTTTCAAGAGTATTTTCCTCTTCTGCATCGTGGTCAAAGTGTCAAAGTGTTCTGTAAATAAACTGAGGTGGTTAAATGCTGTCTGTCTGATTGCTCTGTTTGGTTTGAACATGTGGTTAAAGGTGTTTAGAGCTTGAACATATGCTCTGCTGTGTGTTCATTGACTTTAACTGATGTGATACAAACGTTACTATGATGTAAATTACCCTTGATAGACAGATCAGTGGGGCTCCTTTATAACAGTTAGCCGCATCTCTGTTCATGCACATCATCATGTACAGGGAATATACATTAGCATTTCAAAAAATAGTCAGTATCAAAACACCTGAGGCAATATTATAAAAATGAGTAAGCACAAATGATGAAGACAATAATATTGTACATTGATGGTATTTACAATATGGATAAGAAGCAACAGTGACAGTAATTATGATACTAATAAACATGTGAGGGTTAGGGGGTATGTATTCACATTGAGTTCTGATTGTGTAACTCTAAAATGTGAATTAAATGTTTTTAAAAAAATGTGGCAAAATAGTTTTTTAAACAATAAAGCTATGATTATGATTATTATAATATAACAATATTATTAGTATATGTTTATAGCAATAATAACAATAACAATAACAACAACAACAACAACAATAATAATAATAACAATAATAATAATAATTAAAGCCGCAAGCGGCTGTGACGGGCCCTCGCCACATGCGGCCGCGACCCACGCCCGCCGGCCTTCTGCACGGCCTCAGATCATTCGTTCCCTGCGGCCCCTGCGGCCCCCACGGCCCCCGAGTCTCCTGCGACCTCGAGGCACCCGTGCTCTGCGGCCCCCGAGTCCCCTGCAATTCCTCAGAAGCAATATATAAGTGAAATGACGCTTATTGAAAGTTTGATCAGGAAGACTATCTCTTTAAGCATGTTCACTCAGTCTATTTTCTCTCTCTCGCTTTTGTCTTGATCCACCCCTCATCACTTCTCCTCATCCAATCCCAATCCATTACATTTTCTGCTTCTTCAATCAGCTGTCATGTTTAAAAGTCTCTCTACTCTCTTCTCTCTACTCTCATCCAGCTGTCATCCAGCACATGAAATCTCTCAACCCACCTCCTCCCCTTCACCTCCTCAACATCTAGGCCATCTCCATCTTCAGCCAGAGGCTTCCATGTCAGGAGGCGTCATCCCTACCACCATTGGTGTCTGGCCTGGGGAATGTCCTCTTCAGATAGAACCTTCACATCCATCAGTCTCTCTTCTAAGCTGATCCATTCCCTGGGGCCTAAGCGTCAAAATTATTTGTACACTGTGGGGATTCATCAACCTGATTGTTACATGGCCACAAAATAGAGAGGATGAGGTCAGGAGGTTGGGGTTGGTGTTAGCCAATGTAAAACGTGGCTTTTCCTGTTTCCACAAGGTGGCGCCATGAGTGAGGTCACCTATGAGCATGTGGAGGTGGTCAGGGTGAGGCTCTTATCATGTGCATAAATTTTGAAGCAGTTTGGACCAAGTATGTGGGAGAGAGAGCTGCTGGAATATGCCTGGCAAGGCATCAGAAGTGGCAACATCGTAGTGGCCACGCCCCTTGACATAGAGAAAAGCTTTTCAGAACTTTTGATCACAAAGGTCTTGAGATGATGATCACACAATATGAAGTCAATAAGATGAAATCCTGAGGAGAGGGTTGTTAAATATGTCGTGTAGAAATCACCAAAACGTAACCTTTGAGGTCAAATGGCTGACTTCCTGTTGACTTTAGAGCCTGGACCCAATTACCTTTTTTGTTTGTCTTGATGAGTTCTATCAGCCTACCAAATTTCATGCTCGTAGGTGAAACACACACAAAGCTATTCAAGTTTCAAACATGATGAAATGGCCAAAAAAACTAGACCATTAAAATCAAGATGGCGGACTTCCTGTTTGGTTCCGACCATGGGTGTAAGAGACTTTTTTGTGCGTCTGGGCATCTCACACATGTGTACCAATTTTCATCTTTCTACTCCAAAAAAACCCCTATGGGGGAGGGTTTTTGAAAATTTCAAGGTGGCGCTGTGAGCCGTTTGGCCCCGCCCATGTGCGACACCCCTATGACATGTAAGAGGTCGGGAGTCTTGACCTGTGTGTCAATTTTCAAGAGGGTTCGAGCTTGTTAAAGCCGTTTAAAGGTCAAACGTAATTGGTGGCGAGGGATCGCTATTCGTGGCGGCGCCATTAGTCGTAGCTTCGCAAAGTCCATAACGTAGCTTCACCAACTTGTTCTGCATGTACTAGGAGTGGAATGAAGTTGTTGGGGTCAATTGTGTAGGATTTATACGTGTTAGAATGAAGCTGGACAGTTCCTGTTACCACCGGGGGGCGATGAGTAAGGTGAAAGTTAATATATCGAGCCATTCAGAGCGGAGCCCTCATCATGTCCAGCAAGTTTGAAGCTGCTAGGATTAAGTATGTGGGCGTGAGAGCCATTCGAAATTTTGTAGCGTCTCAAGGGCACATCATTGAACTTTGCGGCAATGCCACGGGGGCGCCGTTACAGGAAACTTCACAGCGGTCGTCCTGCAGCTCCGCCAACTTGTTGAGCATCTATTAGAGCAGAAATGAAGTGAATAGGGCCATTTCTGTCACATTGGCTGCAGGCAGAGTAACAAGTGGTCATTTCCTGTACCAGCGGGGGGCGCTATGAGTAAGGTGGGAAGTTAATATATCAGAACGTTCAGGGCAAAGCCCTCATCATGTCCAGTAAGTTTCAAGCTGCTAGGATCAAGTATGTGCACGTGAGAGCTGTTCGAAGTTTGATAGCGAGAAATCGAAATTTGCCAAATTTTGTCGCCCCCTAGCAGCCACGCCCTTTGGCCAACCGACATTCTTTTAATAACGTTTGATCATCATTGGCAGTAGATGGTCTGTAGCAAATTTGAAGTCAATTTGGCGAAATTTGTAGGAGTAGGACTTCAATACGAAAAAAATTCAATTCAAAATGGCGGACTTCCTGTTGACATTTCGCCGTGACGTAGGTCAGCTTTTTGTGCGTCTCACTCACGTCCACATGTGTACTAAGTTTAAAGCTGCTAGGACCAAGTATGTGGGCGTGAGAGCAGTTTGAAATATTTTAGCAAATAAGATAAATTTGTCGCCCCTAGTAGCCACATCGTTTCACATACCAACATTCTTTCAATAACTTTTCATTTTGATACTTAGCCAATGATCTGTACCAAGTTTGAAGTCAATCACGTGAAATCCCTAGGAGGAGTTCGTTTTGAGCGTCAAAAATTTACATCAAAATGGGCCGACTTCCTGTCGGGTTTCGGACGGGTCCCCAATGAACTTTTTTGTAGATCTCTATGATATACATCATGTATTGACTTTCGTTCACTTACGCCAACCTTCCTATGGACGTTTTGAAAATATTCAAGGGGGCGCTATTTCGCCATTTTGCCACGCCCATGTGGAAGACCCCCAAAATATCAAATTTTTCGCGTGAATGCTTAAAATAGAGAAATCGGTGAGTTTTCCAGTATTGGAAAGGGGCCAAATTGAGGCATGAAGTGTCGTTAAAAATAATAATAATAATAATAATAATAAACAGCGCGATTACAATAGGTCCCTCGGGACGACTGCGTCGTTCCGCTCGGGCCCTAATAATGACATCTGTAATAATCACAATGAAGCTCTCAGAATATGACTTGCATTTCGTCGGATGGCCACGCGGCGGCAGCAGCTGCTTCCCGAGTTGGAATTGCTCAACTTAGGTCCCGGAGGCGGAAGTTCTTTCCTTTCTTGTTTCTGGTTGCTGAAGAAACACTTATAGGTGAGCCCGCCCGATTGAATCCTTCTTTAATCTGACTTTCAGGTGATCATCCGCCCGTTTATCGTTGCTTAGTTGAATCTGTGACAATGTTCGAGTGTGTTAGCTGTTAAATTTCTTGTCAAATTTCAGTGTCAAAGTATAACTGTAGTTGTTCTTTTCTCTCAGTGTTTGACTCCGCGTCGCGACGCCATTTTAGCTCGAGCACTGGAAGTAGGAATGGGAAACACTATTCTTTTATCAAACGTGTGTCTGTAAGGTGAATTATGTCTGACCCTGTATTTTCTGTTGTTTGCAGTAACGCCACAGTAAACACTCGTCCAGTCGTGGTTCAGAAGCTAGCAGGCTAATGTAGCTCCGGGCTAACTGTCGAGTCTATTTCTCGTGCTGAAACGACGCCGCTTGTACTTCGGTTGTGTTCCGTTCAGATTGATTGTGAGCAAAACTTTTGACACGCTGGCTTCCCCGTGTGTGCATGGTCTCGGCGACGGACTGTGGCCACTGTGTCCACTGTCGATGAGCCGGGGCTGTAGCCACCGTGTGACCGTGTCGGATACGATAACCCGGCATCTACGAATCAGACACGTGGGAACTGATAAACTGATGTGAATGCCTCGAACACGGTTCTGACCTGAGGCCAAGGACGGTAGAGTCTGACATCAGGTCAGTCCTGCAAACCCGTCACAAGTCAGTCACCTGCAGCCCCTCTGTTATCGCGGGAAGAGATTTGTCTGGAGTTGTTAGGATTGTATTTTAGAAGGCAGAGGTGAGGTGATGTGGAGTTGAGACATTTGGGGACAGATCAAGGGTGAGGTTGTCATGACATACCCGAGTTCAGATAATTCACTGCAGAGCTGGTGGAATAACCCTTTAATTTGATAGTCATCCATATCAATTTCCTTCTGCCTGTTCAGGTCCTGTTTATATCCAAATGATGTGACTATTGATGCAGCCAAGTGAGTCAGATTTTAGTGAAGTGGTGAATCTCTGTAAGAGGATGGTGACCTGGTGTCAGTCACCCTTATGCATTACTCAGACTGATAATTTGGGTAGTTACCATTGAAACCACCTTGTCCACGTTTAACTGTGAAACCAACTTCCATGTGTGCATCGGTGCTCAGGTGTGTTGATCTTGACTTCCTGTTCACCTGCTGTGTCAGTGTTTTGTGTAGTTGTTTGTATTGATGTGGTGACCCGGTCTCTGGTTCTCTGGTCTGGACATGGTTAACTGTAGGTCATGGTGATGTCATGTCTAACTCTTCTTCCCTCCTCGTCAGACATGGCGCCTCGTAAAGGAAAGGAGAAGAAGGAGGAGCAGGTCATCAGTCTGGGTCCTCAGGTGGCTGAGGGAGAGAACGTGTTTGGAGTCTGTCACATCTTCGCCTCCTTCAATGACACTTTTGTCCATGTCACTGACCTCTCTGGAAAGTAAGTCAGTTTGTTTACGCCACAGTCCGTCCTGGGGATTGTTGCACAAAACTAAGATGGCGGGTCAGAAATCACTGCAGGAATATTTGAATAAACGAACAATTTACTGCACCATCAAAAGTGTTTGTTACACTAAAATGTTTGTCACTCACTTTTATCACCGTGATAACATGCATCACAGATTATAAAGACATTTAAAGTATGTTTGACCTGTTCCTCTTTTGTCCAGTCATGTTTATTCTGCACATGTTGACTGTGATAATCATTATTAGACTGTATTTCTTTGACATTATTTAACTGTGTACAACCATTTACTTGAAAACAATGTTCGGTGACTCACTGAATTGTAATTATTGCCTTCCACTGTTAGAAAGTGCATGTTTCTCAACTTACACATTGAGTTGACTGGCTCCTGACTGTCAGGCCTTTTCTCAATGCTATGTATTCCTGAAATTAAACAATCACCTGATCTTCTGGCAGGAGCAGCTGCTCGCTCACTGAAAAGTTTGCTGCAGCGCGTGTCTTAACCGCTTCTTCACCAGTCAATCAGTGATCAATGCTGTGGCCTATTTCAGAAAGCCGTTATCTAAATCACTTACACCTGGTTTGACAAATCTGATTTCAGTCATACTGGTTCAGAAAACGTGCAACAGACTGAGCCAGGATTCACTGATCAGGGTTGGTCAAGCCTGGCTTTCTCAGTTATCCTGGATATCTTCCACTTTTGTGCAATAGCCCCTGCTGCTATCTCCATGGTAACTGTTGGCTTCTGGCTTACATCCCAAAAGCTTCATTGTGTGTGATGTTTTTGTCCAGACACTATCTGTTTGTTTTTAGGTCATGAAGTCAGAATTCCCATGATCAATTATTGATCAACTTGGCTTCAAAGAAACAAAACCATAAACAGGTTCCGTAAAGCTGGGCACTGACTGGTTAATTAATGGGGAACACTGTCAGTTATTGATCTGTAATCATCACTTTAATCATTGAGCACTGAGTGAACCTACTCCTTGGACTGGTTACCTCTGACCTCTGACTCTGTGTCCACCTTGTTTCCAGAGAAACGATCTGCCGTGTGACAGGTGGGATGAAGGTGAAGGCCGACAGAGATGAGTCTTCTCCGTACGCTGCCATGTTGGCAGCGCAGGATGTCGCTCAGCGCTGCAAAGAGCTCGGGATCACCGCCCTGCACATCAAGCTGAGAGCCACCGGGGGCAACAGGTACTCTCACCTGTCTGACTGACTGACCGCTCACCCGTCTGACTGACCGACCGCTCACCCGTCTGACTGACCGACCCCTCACCCGTCTGACTGACCGACCCCTCACCCGTCTGACTGACCGCTCACCCGTGTGACTGACCGACCGCTCACCTGTCTGGCTGACCGCTCACCCGTCTGACTGACCGACCGCTCACCTGTCTGACTGACCCCTCACCTGTCTGACTGACCAACCCCTCATCTGTCTGACCCACGGCTCATCTGTCTGTCTGACTGACCGACCCCTCATCTGTCTGTCTGACTGACTGACCACTCACCTGTCTGATGGCTCACCTGTCTGACTGACCGCTCACTGTTCTCTTGGTTCCAGGACAAAGACTCCAGGTCCTGGAGCTCAGTCGGCTCTCAGAGCTCTGGCTCGTTCTGGGATGAAGATCGGACGCATCGGTAACACACACACACACACGCACAGTCTCAACCATCTGCATTGATCAGAAGAAGAGTTTGTTGTCTGACCTCCTGTTCTTGTGTTTTCAGAGGACGTCACTCCGATCCCGTCAGACTCGACCAGGAGGAAGGGTGGTCGTCGTGGTCGCCGTCTGTAAACATGGAAGATTTGTACACAATAAAGCTTAAAGTCAAACTCTGAGCGCTCACTCTTTACTGATCATTGATCAACAACTTCTCACTTTATCATTCACTGAGGGTCAACAGTTTTTACAGATGTTTTTGTCAAACCTTTTCTGGCTGAAGTTTCTGCTGAGTTAAGATAATTTTTTTTTTTTTTTTTTTTTTTTTGCTAGATGACATATTTGAGTTCAGGTTTCTGGTCACTTCTATTTTCATGTATTGATCAGTTCCAGAGGCAAAGCTTCTATGGTTGGAAAAAGTGAGTGACATAATTTTTTTCCTTCATATTTGATGACTTTTCCAAAATTAATGGGGACAACTGGGTAAACATAAAATTAACATGATTATATTTTTCAAATGCCCTGTACACCTGTTGTACGCATCAGTTTGACTCCAGGATGTTTTGGCTGCATAAAACAAATATCAACATTTATTTTGGATGTTGACATCACTATAACATGCAACTTTATAATCTTCAAAAAGCTTTAGCTGTAGAAGTGAAGTAAAGATGTTGATGGTTTATATACTTACCTCTCAACTGCAAATTACTTAAAAGGTTTTCTGTGTGTGAAGTGCCGTCATATCTTTTTGACCATGAAAATGAAATCAAGGTGAAAGTGAAAGAGACAGAATGATGTTGATAAGGACCCTGATTATGAGGCCCTCGGTGTTGGCTGTCCTGTGTCTCTCAACTCTTTCCAATTTTAGGTCAATCAGTGAGATTTTATTGTGATCTGCATATTTCTCCATAGTCATGTAACAAACGTTCTGGATGCAAAAGGGGTTGGATGGGTGGATTTTTTTTTTTTTTATTCAGGGGGTTATTAGGATAGTAACAAAGATCCTGACACATAAACTTGGGTAACAATTTTAATTCTAATCATTTTTTGGAGGTTTAAATTGCTGGGGTCAGATTGACCCCAAGGATAAAGGTTGTGTAAATTTGAGGATAACAGGTTAATGTGAATTTGCAACATTTGATATTAAGATTTGATAAGATTCAGCTTAATGAATGAAACAACAAATGAGACACAATGTGAATTTAACAGGGAGGAGATGGAGCTTGTTGGTACAGTCAGTCAGCAGGGGGCAGCAGAGCACAGCAAAAACCTGAGTTTTATTTTCGAAAACCATCTTTATGTTACAACTTTAATGTTCAAATCCAATGCAAAGAGTAAAACAATTTCTCCTTAATTTCATCAAATTGCAAATGTCTCAGTACATCTTTGCAAACGATTAAGTACAGTTAGTTGTTGATCTAAACTGATTGTTGATTCTCAGTCTAATGGTTGTTCTCTCTAAAACATGTCAGCATCATTGTATAAGTCATCACATGCACTCGTCTGTTCAACTGTCAAAATGAGTCAAGAACATAATACCATGAAAACCACAGATGAATTCGTTGGAACATGTGATAAATTGATTTATGTGTGAGAATCCAGTTTTATACACAGTTGTGTTCTGTTTACCTGGACAAAAAGACTAGTACAGTAACCACTGTCAATGAAGGACTGGGCTAAGACTGAGAGGTGGACATGAGGGATGTTTCAGTGGTCCTCCGCCATGGTGACAAAACATCTAAACATTTTGACTTGCAGTGCTCATGCAATGCCAAAGGGATGATGCATTTTGGAGGCAATGAATATTTATGAGAAAGAAATTTAGTTTTGACACATGAGTGGACTGTTTTGGGAGACATATGAGCTTTTGCAGGTGACCTATGATGTTGTGCTGAACTCTAAGACTGTTTTGCCAAATGATCTTAGAGTTTTGAGAATGTTAAAAAAGAAATGAGCCAAACCAATGGAGAAAAACCGTAAACCAAGCCAATTGCAGGAAGGAGGATAATAGCTAGTCTAGGACTACATTGAAGCCTAAATTAAACCTCCAAGGATGCAGGTTTAATTTCTGCTTTTAAAAAAAGTTGGATTATCTACCAACATGCAATATACAGGCCAGCCAGATGTGTCCTTGTTGATAGGACTGATCTACTGAATTACTTTCATATGTTCAAAGAAAATGCACTGGAGATCATTTCCATGCTTGAGCCAGGACTTTCCACTCTTTCTCAAAGAGGAAGGCCCACACCCATTTCTCTCCAAGTTCTGATCATGTTGAAGTTTTTGGCATCTGGAAATTTTCACTCTGAAACTTGTGATTTGTGTGGTGCCAGTGAAGCAACTGTTTGCACAATAGTTCACAAAGTCCGTAGAGCCCCAGTGTTTACAGGCAAGGCAAGGCAAAAGCAATTTTATTTGTATAGCCCGTTTTTACAAACAGTTTGTCTCAAAGGACTTTACACAGCATTATGACAACATCCTCTGCTCTGCTGAGATGTGCTCTCTCTTACTAACTCTTGTCAGTACCCTCGCTGCAGCATTCTGGACCAGCTGGAGACTCTTCAGAGAGGTTTTTGGACATCCTGACAAGAGAGAGTTACAGTAGTCTAGCCTAGAAGTAATAAATGCGTGGACCAGTTTCTCAGCATCACTCTCAGAGAGGATATTCCTGATCTTAGCTATACTGCACAGGTGAAAGAGGGCAGTCCTAGTCACATGCTTTATGTGAGAGCTGAAGGAAAGATCCTGGTCAAAAGTGACTCCAAGGTTCCTCGCTGTTGGACTGGAGCTCAGGGTGATGTGTCGGGCGTGTTCGTTGATTTGAGAGAGGACAAACAACGACGTTCCGGTTAACTATTTATTCAAATTGGATCATTAAAAGCATCTTGTACAAGGACCTTCTCTGTTCAGGAAATCACAGTCTGCAAGCAGTTAGCTGTAACCACCGTTCCAGAAAAGGATGACCAACTCTATTTCCAAAGCATAATATATTTTTGCTCAATGTGTTTGTGATTAGCATTCATTGGCCAAACAGGTGGGGAGGAGCTGTGGTTTAGACTTAGCTCTCCCTTCGTTGGTGCACAGGGTGGTCCCAGCCTCTTGGCACTTGGTTCATCCAACCACGAGGGACAGCACCCTGAAAAGAGACCTCCCTATTCTGCATAATTTCATGATTTATTTAGAATGCTACTTCCGTCTCTAAGTCTCTGACCCCAGCGATGATCTACGTTGACCTTGAGATGTTTCTGCCTTTGTTACTTTCTCAGGTTACTTTCACATGATGTTCTCCCATCCTCCCCTCTCATAGCTCAATAAATTACAAATGCACTCAAGGCCATAGTGTAAATCATTTTAGGCCCTCTGGTGATCTGACCTGTTTGATGCTTGATTCCCTCTCATTATTATCAGATCACTTCAACACAGTATCAATCTTTAACATAACTTAAAAATCATCATTGTTTATTTATTCAGCAATACACACAGTTTAATTCATTTCTAAAGAGGAAGAATTTTCAGAGGTATTTATTGGAGAGAGAGAGAGAGAGAGAGAGAGAGAGAGAGAGAGAGAGAGAGAGAAAATGAGTGTGTCCTCTCTGTCATGAAAGTGAGAGTGCTTAGAGGTAACTTTGTTGAGGAAATGAAACAAAATAAAATGGAGTATATATGTGTAGTATTATCTTCTAAGAAACTAATCAGTAGCTAAAATGAGGTTTTATCTCTAACAATTCAGTGATGGTGTATGAGATGAAAATTAACCCTAACAGATGCCATCCAGAGCAGCAATCTGATTGAAGAATGTGTCCCTGAGATGCTTAGGTCCAATCACAATAACCTCTGTTTTGTCAGAGTTCAGTAGTAGGAAGTTAGAAGACATCCAGTATTTGATGTCTTTCAAGCAATCTTGCAGATTGATGAGGCGGCTTCTATCATCTGGCTCTATTGATAGGTAGAGTTGAGTATCATTAGCGTAACAGTGGAAATTGATGGAGTGCTTCTGGATTATATCCCCTAATGGAAGCATGTAAAGAGAGAAGTGGCCCTAAAACTGAACCCTGTGGCACACCATATATAACTCTGCTGTACTCCGAATGGTCATTGTTAACATTGACGAATTGAGGAGGAGCTGTAATCACATTAAGTCATCTGTGTGCGCGTGTGTATGTGTAACTGTAATCACATAAAGTTACCTGTGTGTTTGTGTGTAACTGTTATTACACAAAGTTACCTGTGCTGTGTGTGTGTGTGTGTGTCAAGCGTGTGTGTGGGAGAGGAGTGCGCGTCCTTACGCGCGCATGTGTGTGTTGGTGTAGCATCAAGGAGGAGCAGAGAGAGACGTGACCGCACTGAGAGGCTCACAGTTTAAATTCTGTAAGTCTCTTGCTTTGATGAGCACATTGTCAGAGACAAAACAAGTTTGTCTACAACTGTGGGTCCCCGCCAACGGGCGAGTTGCGTAATTGTCTTATATCTTGGTCTCGTTAGTTTAGTTTTCTAATATGTAAGCGTGTTAATTTATTATTGTGTCCCCGTATTTTGAATCGCGCAGGGAGCAGCACGGTTGGGAGCAGGGAGCGTTATGGAAGCTTGGGGAGGAGGGAACATGTACAATAGCAGCCAAGTTCGTCCGTCGTTTAATCTGAGCTTGCAGTGGCGCGCTGTGATTTCAATAACAGTGTGGTGTATTTATCTAGTCTATCTCCTGTCTAGCCCTGTGGGTGAAGCCTTGTATTTGTGGCCCCTCTCCTGCTAATTATCCACTATCTGTCTCGTGGCTGCCTTGCTCTAGCGCCCTAATTTATTATTGTCTTAAATGAAATAAAGTGTATTTTTGTTATAACTACTCCTGTGTCTCGGTGGTTCTGTTCAAATCCTCTGACATCAATTGACAAGTGAAAACAAAAGGTCCATTACACAATACACACCCATTATAATCTCAAAATTTCTCCAGAAATGATCATGGTCATTGAACTGCGACTGATCAAAAACTATATGACTTATCAAAACGTGGATTAATAGACCAACACACAAGACTTGTGTCTACAGTTTAAAGTTTAAATGAAGTGTCTAGGTGAAAATATGCCTGAGCCAGGGGTCGGCAACCTTTAGCATTAACAGAGCCCATTTTCACCTAATTAAAACCCACTCGGAGCCGCAAAACATTTTACCACTAAATTGGCGTGCACAAAAAAACAACGTGTCGCTACTGCGTCGTTTTGAGTTGTGAGCGCGCATGATGCGCGGGAGTCTGTGCGCGAAAAAGAACGCCCACATACACACACGCTTTATCCAAGGAGGTGGCCAAAATCACCGAGGCGGCCGCCTTTGGCTCTGATCGGCAGGGAAAACCCTGCATTGTGAAATCAGCTGCAGCATTTTCTCTTAATTAAGGGCAAAACAAAGAAAAATACCAGTTTATATAATGTTTATTTTAGTGTGCAGTCACTCACAGGACAGCAACCAACCTTCAACCTGTGAAACGCAAATTTATCAGTTCAGGGTCCGATATAGAAATATGTATTTTCAATAATTATAAATTATTTCTCTTCCCTGGTTGATGTGATTTCTGCCCCCGAGCTTCACTGCACAGCGTATCCATATCAGGGTGGGAAGACGTAATTTCTCACTCTCACACTCTCCCGTAGGCAAGGGGCATCGGAGGATTCGTTCGAACCAAAACCTCACAGGCAGGTTTCCAGAATGTCAGACACATGTCAATGCAATAAATAATCACAACAACCACTATTCAATGTAACTATCTGAATCAGCACATAAAGTTATATCTATATCGATTGTCCCGTCACATCTGATGACAGATCAAAGGCGGCTGCCACGTGTAATGGAAACTCAACCTGACTGAATGAACACAGCTGAACTGTGATGCAAACTAACGAGTTCACATCTCTCTCAGCCACAAACAGCCTCAGCATCAGATAGTGAGGATATATTCAGCATTTCTCATCTCAGAGAATTCAAAAGAAAAGAGAGAAAGAGAGAGACGCTTGGAGGCCAGGCCACGGAGCTTGGTGATGCGTCATTTACACACAGGTGCTTCAGATTTCATCCCCGTTACGCATGGTATTTGTTTATGTGGTGATCTGTGAACACTACTCATCTTTGTTACACGGGTTTAAATATAGGTTTCTATGTGAGTGTCTTATTCGTGGAAAAAAGGTGTTTTTTTGTTTTGTTTTGTTTTTACACTGACCAACAGTTCTCAGTGTATCAGGACAAACCTGATAACAATATCAGTAACCTCCTCCAGACTACATTTGCTTCATCAGTACATGGAGGTCTGTTCATGTTACCATATATTCAGCCACTGTGAGCCTATAGGTGAAGTTGAAACTTTTGTGAACATTCTAAAGATTGATTGAAGTCTGTAGCTGAAAGTATGCTGAAATAGTTGAAGTTCAAAGAAGCAGAAGATCTGAAGAGTTTGAAGATCGTTTCCATGCATTTCTATGGAAAAAAATCAGAAAAAGTTAAATATTTTAAAAAGTATAAATAGTATGACGGAGAAAAATAATAGCAACTAGAAAAAGCAAGCATTTCCAGCAGGAATGCTGAAAGCAGCTGAACGCTATTGCTGAGGCAATGCTGAATGAGCTGAAGAAACTGCTGAAGCAATGTTGAAAAGACTGATGCCAAAGCTGAAACATATAACTTGTAAGCTGAGGGATGAATGCCTTTTACAGGGCTAAAATCAGTAGAAATGTTAAAAAGGAAGAAGAAAATGTTTAAATCCTGCAGGTTTAAGTGTAGCAGTTGAAGAGTTGAAATGTGCAGCTAACCTGACAGTAAAGAAAAAGGATGAACCAGTGCTAACATAGCTGAAGCAATATGTGAGAATAGATTAAAAAGTAGAACACGTAAGAAGGACAATAATTTTGTATGAAATGGCTGGAAGTTCCTTGGATTGATGAAGATGTATGAAGAAATTGAAAAGTTTAAAAACATTGTTGAACCATTAGTAATATGGGTGAAGCAATTTCTAAGGGGTAAAAGTAGAACATGTAAGCAGGAGGCTGAATGACATAACATAGTGAGAAAATAACTGAATTTTTAAGGTAAGTGTAAAAAGTGTGTTACGAGTCTAAAAGCTGTAGAGATTCTAAAACGGCAGAGGAATATGTTGGAAATCATGCATGTGTAAGTGTAACAGTTTACACTACAGTTTCAGAGTCTGAAGAGTTGAAGTCAGCTGCAAAAAGCAGTAGAACCTGACAGTTAAAGAAAACTGATGCAGCAGTGCTAACCATACACACATAGCTTAAGCAATAATTGAAAATTGATTAAAAGTAGAACTTGTAGGAGGTTGATTTTAAATGATGGTTGGACATTACTTGAATTGGGGAAGATAAATATGAAAAAAATGAAACATTGAAGTCCAGCTTTCTCAAATCTATAATATATATAATAAACTGACAGCTTGAAAAAAATGTTGACACATGTTAATGATTAATGAGATGAAGTAAGTGCTTTAAGTGGGCCGGTACGCACCGGTACAGAGTACCGGCACTTCTAGATTTCAGCCCCTGGCGTACAGGGACTTTTTACAGCGTACCAGAACTTCTCATGAGCTCATAGTACCATGTCCTGTTCTCTTTCTCTCTCAGTGATTTGTGATAGTTATATTCCTATGGTTATACTACATTCCCCAGTGTGCACTAGTACGCCTGTCCTTTTACTCGCGAGACTTTCACTCGCAAGCAGGTCTCGCGGAGTCGAGTCTGCTGAAAAGGACGTGAAGAAGAAGAACATCGCATCGACGCGAGTCGCTACAGAAAGTTCCGTTTGATTCAGTTCCAGCTGGAGTTGCCTTGTCCATCAACCTCCTGTCCAGTAGAGTGCTCCAGTGATGTGAGCCGTGGTGCTCTGCAGTCCAACCCTGACATTTCTGTTTAACCACAGAATACACTGTTTGCATTTCTCTAAGTATATGAACATCTTCTTCATCAATAACATCAGTGATGTTGGTCCTCCTGAATATGTGTATGGCCCAGTTAAGTTGTACTAAAATCAAATGTATACTCAAAATAATATATTGTCTACTGTTATGATAGAAACAAACACAGGACTGTGTCATTTGATTGATTTACTTGTCAAGTGCATAGCTTAGTTCTCCAATTTTCTCCGTATCTCCACCTTTTATCCATGTGCTGATGTGTGTGTGTCCACAGGGAATATAGTGCCAGTTCAAGCTCCCTTGTTCATCAGCCTCCTCCAGCGCAAGCTACTTGAGGACCCCCTCTGAAGACCTCAGGGCAGTATTCAAGTGCACAAACACTGAGAAAGGACTTTTCAGTAGGATAGAGACACCTTCTATGAAGTGGGTTAACTTCAAATGACAAACATAGATTCATTTTTCTTCATGGATTACTCATAGATGGATTTTAACAAGAAAATACTTGTCAAAACTCTTTGTGGAAAGTTCAATAAAACTATTGAAGAAAAAAAACTGCATCATGTATCACTTGTGCCACTTAATGATCTGCTGGAATAAGTTGAATAAGGGGAGTACTGGCATTTATTTTTTTCCACTTAAAGCACTGGATGAAGCAATATATGAAGAGTAAATGTAAAACTGACATGAAAAGACTGAGAAATACTGTACCTGATGTGTTAAGGATGAGTGTAAAATAATGTGTGAAAATATAGTTAGGCTACATATATAAATAGAAAATGTGAAACTCTGGTGAGGAATGGGCTGAATTGTTGGAAATAATGAGAAGGTTTAAATCCTTCAAAGTAAAATGACATGAAGAAGCTCCAAGTCCTGAAATCTCCATTAGGAGATCAAACTAAAATCTAAGTAGGAGAAATAAATTGTTGGAGATGTTTAAACATTTATGTGTGTGTGTGTGTGAGAGAGAGAGAGAGAGAGACAGAGAGTGAGAGAGACAGAGAGAGTGTGTGTGTGTGTGTGAGCGAGAGTGAGAGAATGTATGTGTGCAGTGTGTGTCTGAGAGAGAGAGAGAATGTGTGTGTGTGTATGTGCTCAGATGATGAGAAAGTGGTCCATGAACTCCTCCAATTTCAGACCAATCTGTACTTAGTATGAGCAAAAGCTTTATATGGTTGGATCCGTAAGACCTTCCTGAATGCGTCCATGTCATTTTGGTGTTTCTAGAGTAAAAATTGTTGATTTTGTCGCAAGTTAGAAACAGAGAGCTTTTCTGCTTTTCTCAGAAAATCAGCTTGTAGCGGCTAAGCCTAAACTTAAAGCCACTGAGGGGCTGCACAGACAGGCTAAAACTAATCGACGCGCTCGCTATCGCTTCTTCGTTTGCTCACCGTCTGGATCTTCAGCATTGCAAGAATGGACTAAGCGTTGCAGATGAACCCATGTGGTTTTATTCACCAATTAAAAACAGACATAACAGCACTGCCAGCATAGCATAACGTGGCGTAGCGCAGCGTAGCGCAGCGGTCGAAAAACTGTGTGCTCTTCCGTCTGGCAACACCTGACACCTGCCAGAAGGTTCCCACCCATATAGAATCACACACCATACATGAGGACACCTACTGGCCGAATTTGGCAATTGCATACATTCATATAGAAATGGCTCCTACATACCGGCCCCTAATTGTAATGGATTACATACATACAATTCTTTCAAATGCAAACCATGGAGCCATAATCAAAATGATACAATGAACACATTTTACCACACAATGCAGTCTCTTGTAACACATATACAGAAACTTGAGATGGCCTGCTAATTTGTAACCTCATATAGCAAGCAAAGCTTTGTCACAGGACGTTCAATGACGCTAGACTTTGTCTGCAGACGCACTGAACGGACAGCTCCCTTTTTGTCTTGGAAAGCCTCCAAGACTTTTCCTAGTGGCCAGGAGCCTCGTGGGGCAGTAGCATCCATTATGACTACAATATCGCCAGGCTTGAGATTTCTTCTTTCCTGGTTCCACTTTTGCCTTTCCTGCAGCAGAGGTAGATATTCCCGTACCCATCGCTTCCAGAAAAGATCAGAGATATACTGGACCTGTCTCCATCTCCTTTTCACATATAGATCATGTGGCTCAAACAATCCAGGTGGTAAAAATGGTCTTCCTTTCATGAGCAGGATATGATTGGGAGTGAGCGGCTCCAGATCGTTTGGATCATCCGAGAGTTTGGTGATGGGCCGATCATTTAAGATGGCTTCAGCTTCACACATAACTGTTTGAAGTCCATCGTCATCCAGTCTCTGCTGTTGAAGCACTGAACTCAAAACCTTTCTGACCATGCGGATTACACGCTCCCAGACTCCACCGTGATGTGACCCTGCTGGAGGATTGAAACTCCAACTAACTCCATTCTCCCGCAGAGCTCCTTGAATTTGTGCATGATTCAATGATGCAAGCGCCTCCCTTAGCTCTCTCTCTGCTCCAATGAAGTTGGTTGCATTGTCAGACCGCATGTGGGCAACTTGACCTCTCCTGCAGATGAAACGGCGCAGAGCGTTGATACACGCATCTGTATCCAAAGAGTAGGCCACCTCAAAATGGACCGCTCTGCTGGCTAGACATGTGAAAACTACACCATAGCGCTTGGCTGTGCCTCGTCCTTTGCTCACAACAATCGGCCCGAAATAGTCAATCCCAACGTTGGTAAAAGGCGGATAATCAGGAAGAATCCTCTCCTTAGGCAAATCTGCCATTTTTTGCTCTACCATTCTTCCGCTGTACCTCCTGCAGAAAACACATTCTGTTATGACCTTTCTCACAGCTGAATTGGCACTTGTGACCCAATATTTCCTCCTCAGCGTGGACAACGTGTGATTGCGACCGCTATGGCCAAGCTGCTTGTGAATATGCCTTAGAATGAGAGTGGCAACATGTTGATCCTTGGCGAGGATTAGCGGATGTTTAGCTTCCTCGGGTAGAGAGCCCCTAGCCAGCCGTCCTCCCACTCTCAGCAGCCCATCGTCCAAATATGGATCCAACCTGGAGATATTACTTTGCCTGCTCACAGCTTTCCCAGATGACAGAGTAGCAATCTCTTCTCCAAATCTTTGGTGCTGGCAGTATTGAATGATGGCAAGCTCAGCCTCCAAAAGATCCTTCACAGACAACGCTTGCCTTGGTCTGTCTGAGCTTGACTTGGTGGTGTTGGAAGCCTCTGGCTCACTCCTCCTGTGCCACCTTTCCAATAGAATTCTCTTCAGCCTAAGGAACCAGGCAACGGAAACCTTAAGTTTCATCCAACTTGAAAAGTAGGCCATAAGCCGACCAGTGGCATCAGGTGAACCCTCCACACTAATGACGTTTACCACGGCCTCTTTCTTGACCTCCATGTCATCTGCTGCTATTGCAGTCCCGACCATGTTCACTGGCCAATCCTCTTCTGGTTTACACAAGAACCTTGGACCCTCAATCCACCTGTTGTCATGAATAAAATCTCCAATCTTCATCCCTCTGGACGCAGCATCCGCAGGGTTTTCCTTTGAGCTCACATACCGCCATTGTGCAGTTCTGGTGGCTCCTCTGATGACAGATATCCTGTTGGCCACGAATGTCTGAAAACGCTTGTCCTCGTTCATAATATATTTCAGCACAGAAGTGCTATCCGTCCAAAAGACTGACTCTTGCAGCTGGAGCCTCAGCTCGGCCTTCAACATGAGGTCCACACGAACAGCCAGAACAGCAGCAGTCAGCTCCAAGCGAGGAATAGTAACAGTCTTCAAAGGTGTAACTCTGGCCTTACCCATCAGGAATGCAACATGGATGTCATCCTTATCGTTCTGCATCCTGAGATAAGTGACTGCTCCATATCCTGCCTCACTCGCATCTGAAAAATGATGTAGCTGAGAGTGTATGGGACGTCCAAAGCCCTTAGGTTTAATGCACCTCTCAACCTTAAACTCAGACAGCGCATCCAGGGTTTCCATCCACATTGTCCACTGATGCAGGATGTCCCGGGGTATGGTCTCATCCCATCCAACGTTTCTTCTGCAAAGCTCCTGTAGCATGATTTTAGCAGGCAACACTACTGGCGCAAGAAACCCCAGAGGATCATACACAGAACTAGATACAGACAACATTCCCCGTCTGGTGCATGTTTTCTGTCGAACCTCCATCTTGAAGTTAAATGCATCAGTCTTGACACACCACTGCAACCCAAGAGCTCTTTCCACGGGAAGTTTGTCTCTGTCCAGATCAAGTTCACTCAGATCTTTAGCTCTGTATTCCTCAGGAAGAGTTTGCAACATGGTGCGACTGTTGCCAATCCATTTGGTCAGAGTGAAACCTCCCCTTTGACAGAGGGCAATAAGATCTTTGACCATGAGGGTGGCTTCCTCTTCTGAGCCCATACTCTTCAGACAGTCATCAACATAAAAGTTCTCCTTGACTGTTTGAACCACTGCAGCTGGAAAGTCAGACTGATTGTCATCTGCTGTCTTCCTCAAAGCGAAACTGGCACAACTTGGCGAGGACACCGCACCAAATAGATGAACAGTCATGCGAAACTCAGCCAGCTCCTTGGTCAGATCTCCCTCCGGCCACCACAAAAAGCGCAGGAAGTCTCTGTCCTCCTCTGCCACCCTGACCTGATGGAACATTGCTTGGATGTCACCCATTACTGCCACTGGTTCCTGCCTGAACCTAATGAGGACCCCAAGCAACGTACTGGTGAGGTTGGGACCTTGCAAGAGCTGTTGGTTCAATGATGCCCCTTTGCATGCTGCACCACAGTCAAACACCACCCGCAGAGTCTTTTTCCTTGGATGATATACTCCATGGTGAGGGATATACCAAACCTTGCCACTGCCACTGACAAGCTGCTGTAAAGGTACTTGTTCTGCATAGCCCCTGCTGATCATTCCATTGAGGTACGTTTTATACTCCTGATAAAATTGCTCATGGTTAAGGAACTTCCGCTTCAGACCAAGTAGCCTTTGCTTTGCCACAGAGAAGTTGTTAGGCAGAGACACATTATCCTTCTTAAAGGGCAATTTCAGGCTGTAATGACCCTCTTTGAGTGTTGCAGAACTTTCAGCAATCTCCATGAACTTCACATCCTCTCTTGAGAGCCCCCTTTTCTCTGTAGGTCTCTCGTTAAAGTCATGGTTGTACTGCTCACTCAGCATTTTTTCCAACCTGCTCACAGAAATCCTGTTGACAACCACTGAAGGCACCTCAGCTTCCAAACTGCTGCCATTACTTTGCAAAGGGCCATTAATAACCCATCCCAGTGCTGTTCTTATAGCATACGGGCCTTTCCCTTGGCTATTTATGACCTCCCAAGGCTCCAACACCTTGGGAGCGTTGCTTCCTATCAGCAAATCCACATTAGCCTTTATGCTGGGAATTTTTACCTTGGCTAGGTAGGGCCACTTTGCCAGATCTGCTTCGGTTACAATGTTGTCCATGCCCACAGGCATCCTCCTCTGAGTGAGGACTTCAGGAAGTTTGTAAAAGAGATTATTCTCCAAACCAGATATTTCCAAACCAGAAAGTGAGATTGCTGGAACAACCCTTTCCTGTCCCATGGTTTGTAGGAGAAAGTTGGTTCGTCTACCAGCAAGATTGAGCCTTTGCATGAGCTGCTCTGAACAAAAGGTGGCTGTACTGCCAGGATCCAAAAAGGCGTATGTGTTTATTATACGGTCCCCCTTGATGGATTTAACTTGAACTGGAAGGATGGAAAGAAGACAGCGATCCTCCCCGGCCCCTGTATGACCACATGTTTTATGAGATGCTGTGATGTTACATGCCACAGGCTCCATGGAATACTTTGTGTTTGCTTTCACTGTGTCCTTTTTTTCAATATGAAGAACACTTGGATGGCTTTGACCACAAACCCTGCAGGTCAAACGCTTGTTGCAGTCTCGACTCCTGTGCCCAGCACACAAACAACCGAAGCAAAGCTCCTTTTCCTTTAGAAAGCTTATTTTATCTCGGTGTTTCTTCCTTTCAAACTGCTGACATCCATCCAATGCATGACTCTTGGAGCAACACACACAAGCTAACTTCCCCTTAGAACCATGAGCTGATGAATCCATCCTTGACTCTTGAGAGCTCTCGACTGATTGCACTGGTGCAACACTGGTAGCAAAGCTGTTTCCTTTCACTTTGTTTATTGGTTGTGACTTCATCCTAGTGCCGACCTTGAATGTAGATGGTCCAGATGGCACATCCCGAATGTCACCAAATAGTGGGTCAGATAGTATTCGGACATGTTTTTCAATGAATGCAACCAGATCCTTGAAAAGAGCTCTCTGCCCAGATGCTTCCAGTATGTCATGTGCAACAGTCCTCCATTGCTCTTTCAGCTTAAATGGCAGCTTAGACATGACGGCTCTCATATTACTTGGAACATCCAATTCTCTCATGTACTGTAGCTTCTCCATGACATTACAACATGAGCGCAGAAACAGAGAGTAAGCTTGCAATGCATTTACATCCTCTGCCTTTATTGCAGGCCAAGCAAAAACCTTTTCAATGTATGCAGTGGCAATCTTGTACTCATTGCCAAAGTGTTCTTTCAGCAGTTGCTTTGCAAGATCATAGCCACACTCTGGAGCCATGTGCTGGCAGCTCCGCACCAGCTCCCTTGGCTGTCCTCTGGTGAACTGTTCCAGATAATACAAGCAATCACCTCTACTGACCTTCTCTTCCACTCCTTGTTCAAATGCTCGCTTAAAAGAAATGTATTGAAGAGGATCCCCATCAAAAATTGGAATATCTCTTGCTGGTAATAACATTAAACGTTGCTGATGTACAAGAGCTGATGTTATTTCGTTCTGCCTTTCCATTATGGCACAGATATTTCCAAATTGACTTTGATCCATCATCTGAGCATTTAACATGCTGGGTTCCAAAGGTGCTAAGAATGCATCCACTTGTGTTGTAGAGGAGACATTTTGCATCCTTGTATCCTTGCTCTCCTTTGGTCCAACTGTGCATTGCCGACTAGCCTCTTGTGCTAGCATGGCAGTTGGCTGTGGGTCATACGTTGGCAGTGACCAATCCCTTTGATACACAGGTCTGTACTCCTTTGCCATCGGGTTGAGCATGTTAACAGCTGTTGCCTTCTTTTGCTCGTCAACAGAGTAACTCTTTGCATAAGATGAAGCTTTACTTCGGGTGTCAGAGGCCTGTAACACTGCTAGTTTAGCTGTGGATGCGGCTAGCTTGGCTTCCAGCTCAAGCTGTTCCTTTCTCCTTTTGAGCTGCTGCTCTTGTTCTTCCAGTGCATGCATTTTCTTTAAAGCTGCAGCCTGAGCAAGCAAAGCGGCTCGCTCGGCCTCTTCTCTAACTCTTGCCCTTGCAGAGGAAGTAGTGCTTGATTTTGAGGTTTTTCTGCTTGAATGCCTACTAGCCACATTAGAAACACTGTCCTCTGGTTTTATATTATCATCAACATCCACACCAACATTTGACCTTTGTGTAACACCCGACAACCATTTTGTTACATTGGAAATGCATTCATTATTGCAAATCATTTTTGCTTTGAACCATATATTGTGTTTTTCTTTTTCTTCATCAGGCAAAATATCAACCAAAGACCCATGAATATCCTGAGCTTCATCGCACAAATTAACAAAGTCCTCAAAAACACATTGTACCTTTACCTTTTCTTTGGCTTGCATAAGCGCTTGCATTTTTTCTCTTAACTTCCCTGCCTTATTTAGCTTCCCTTTCCTAGAAGCTTGCAACCTTTCAAACTTTTCAGCAAAAGCCTTGGCAGTTAATTTTACAACACGCTTTTGTTTGTCCTTTTGCGCACCAACACTGTCTGTATCAATGTTCATTTCCACCGAATGCGCAATAGCCTCTACAGGCTCGTCCACATCTTCACGCGCATCCATAACGATATTCCCCGACACACACACAGTTTATTAGTCAATTGTTCTCACCCTTTGACCACCAATGCATTGGATTTACGCCTGCTTGTAATAAACAAATGTGCGCACATAAACACGAATGGCCATTCATAAACTTGTAGCGCTACTACTCACGTTGGGCGCCTTGATGATTCATTTGAATGAGCGTCGCTTCTATGTGAAGATCGGGTCCCCCGTTGTCCTCACGCTGGCGTAGCCTGGCTCGGCTCCAAACAACGAAGGGTGATGGATGCTAACAGCGTTAGCAGACGCCGCGGTCCTCAGTCCAGTCCACCGATGTCCTCTCACCGACAGCCGGATACAAACAGGTGACTCGGGTAGGTACAACGTCTTTAAAAGTCCGATTTCCAGGATCCATTCCACTCGTTCTATCACTTTAGCAGAGTTTTTTGACTTACTTGTAGCGGCTAAGCCTAAACTTAAAGCCACTGAGGGGCTGCACAGACAGGCTAAAACTAATCGACGCGCTCGCTATCGCTTCTTCGTTTGCTCACCGTCTGGATCTTCAGCATTGCAAGAATGGACTAAGCGTTGCAGATGAACCCATGTGGTTTTATTCACCAATTAAAACAGACATAACAGCACTGCCAGCATAGCATAACGTGGCGTAGCGCAGCGTAGCGCAGCGGTCGAAAAACTGTGTGCTCTTCCGTCTGGCAACACCTGACACCTGCCAGAAGGTTCCCACCCATATAGAATCACACACCATACATGAGGACACCTACTGGCCGAATTTGGCAATTGCATACATTCATATAGAAATGGCTCCTACACAGCTCCTACTTTTGTATGGGAGTGAATGAGCAGCAGGGAGGCATCAGGCTGCACTCAGAGGCTCACAATTCAAATTCTGTGAGTCTCTCTGTGTTTTTGAGCACACTGTGTGAGAGAAGACCGGTTTGTCTACAACTGTGGAGAAAATCATGTGTGTACAGTTTAATTTGTGGCCAGGAGAAAGAGTAAAGTTTCAGACAATTTTAGGCTCTCTCCCACTCTAGCCCTGAACATTCCACACAGTACACACCCATTATAATTATGAATTTTGTCCGAAATGTGAATGATTTTTAAACTGTTCTCCAGTACAGTACAGTTTTAAACTAAACTCCAGTGCTTTTTGCAGCCACCTCCAACTATTAAGACTCTGCAACTGTTAATTTGGTTGTAAAGAGTAGATATTCGGAATATTGTTATTAATGCAGGATTTTCAGCATATCCCTCTGCGTATTTAAAATTTCTACTGCTTTTAGCTTTTCTACACTTTTTTTTTTAAACTTATCTTAAACAATTCAGGTGTTATTCCACCATGTCATGTTTTTAAGCCTCCTGCGTACATGTTTTACTTTTACCCTTCAGATATTGTTTCACCTTTATAATGGTTCAGCAATGTTTTTAAGCTGTTAGTTTTAAATGTATTTGATTTGATTCAATTTCTTCATACTAATCTTCAACAGTTCAAGTTATTTCCAGCCATTTCATACACCATCAGCCTCCTTCTTACATTTTACTATTTAATTTATTCTCACATATTGCTTCAGCTTAGCACTGGTTCATCCTTTTTCTTTACTGTCAGGTTAGCTGCACATTTCAACTCTTCAACTGCTACACTTAAACCTGCAGGATTTAAACATTTTCTTCTTCCTTTTTAACATTTCTACTGCTTTTAAAGATATTCATCTCTCAGCTTACAAGTTCTAGGTTTCAGCTTTAACATCAGCGTTTTCAACATTGCTTCAGCAGTTTCTTCAACTCATTCAGAATTGTTTCAACATTTTTTTCAGCAAATTCACCACTGCTTCCACAATGGCCTTCAGCTGCTCTCAGCATTCAACATCTAAGCCCTGTTTGTGCAACCAGCCATATCTACTGTACTCAGAATATTAATTAACCAGTGTGATATATTGATCATCATCAGTGTGGACTAGTTTGTGCTACTTGGAGTCCTGATGAGTTCCTGAACTTCAAGGGAAACTAATCAATATAGAAATAAATGTTAATGACTACTGTGTTCTGTGCAGATCAATGAGACACTGAAAAACTGAGTCTGAAGGCAGTTCCTTCCGATCAAGCACCAGTGTCTCTCCTGGGGATTGAGGCCTTGTGTTTATTCATTTGGATGAAACTGATAAAAAAAAAAAAAAAAATTCTTATCTTGAGAACCATCTCTGAGATCTCCTGGTGGACTCTGGACCTGATGAACCCAGCAGCTCTGACTTTCTGGACCTGTGGTCCAAGAGCTTTATGATCTTCTCTGTGGTCCAAACTGCACCTTTCCTTCACCTTTTCCCTCCATTCAGCTCATGATAGATCCCTCTGAACTTTGACCTGCTGTTCCTTCCTCCCTGTGGACCATCTCCTAGACAACCATCAGTCATCTGACTGGTCTGAAACAGAAACACTGGTTCACACAGAATTTATACTGAGGAAACAGTGATTTATCTGTGATTTTTGGTCTGTAGATGTCTGTGGTGGTCTGCACTGCTCTGTGGTGGATTGTAGTGGTCAGGGGCCATATTTATCAAGCATATTAGAGTGCCATTTTAGTCTTAAGTGCTGAGAATTTGTGGAATTTTGTCCTACTCTCAATCTCAAGAAAAAAAGATATTTATCGACTTTCTCAAGTCTAAGAATCACTCCCCCAGATATTTAAGAGACCTCCAGAGGTGTCCCAGGTGGTTAGGAGTTGCCAGTCAAGGGACGGCACTGAGGCCAGAGAGACGTGCGCGAACATTCAGGGAGCAGAAGGACGTTGTGGCTTTGATTGATGAAGAGCAGTTGATCAAACAATATCATTTGAACAGAGCAGGTATCATCCACGTCATGGAATTAATAAGTGACGTCATCTCACCAGTAACCTCACACAGCAGAGCTTTCACTGCAGAAATAAAGATCATTGCAATGCTTTAAATTCTCGCCACTGGAGAACTGCGACAATGTAATTATGAATTAATGAATTGGAAAGATTAGGAAACATTTATTTTTGATTCATTCCCGAGAGGGATGGGCATTTCAGCAAAAGCGCTATTTGATCTAACCGGGTTCTAATCAACGACTAAAAAGCAGCCATCCGTCATTTCAAAATGAAACCACGGACTGCAATGAGAATCGGTACCGGAGAATGCTGTAACGGCACCGCTTGTCATCACAGCTGTACCGTTCAGTTAAATGCTCATCACGGAATGAGAGCAGATCGTAAACCTCCGTCAGTATTCTCCAGCAGCGCTCCTCATCACAGTCCGCACCGTGCACAGTTTGCGCTGCACCTCAGTTTCGTTTGTTTTATTTGACAGAGTTCCACACAGAACTTCATGAAGGCTGCAGGAGTCTCCATCCATGTTTCACCTTCTACAACAGTAATAGACGATAGACGACGAACTGTTCGATTTTTTTTTTTTTTTTGTCGAATGACTATTTGAATATTCGAAAATCATTTCCCGTCCCTAATTCCATATATAGTGTATTATTTTGTAAATCATTGTCAAAATATAGTTGAAGATACACTCCCATTGGCCATTTAACTATTCACTGAGATATTTCTAAAACATTAATATATTCTTAGATAAAGATTTCCGTTCAGCGATTGGTCATTCCTGGCCGTGGAAGTGACATCATCTAAAATTCCGTTTATGGCACATAGTACTGTCGTAAGTCAGCTCTGAGACTGACACTTAAGATTCAGTCCTACACTTCACTAAAAGTGTGAGTAAGAGACTTGATAACTAACTTTTAAGTGCAGCTTTCACTGAAGATTTTTTTTAAACTCATAAGTCAACACTTAGCAGTGTTCTTGAGAGTAATTCTAAGAAGCTTGATAGATACGGGCCCTGGTCTGTAGTCATGTATTGATACTACTGTGTGTATGTCAGTAGGTCTTGATGAAGCACTGGCAGCTGATGTCTGTTGAACTGTTCCAGTTGAAGCTTTAATGAATTTGTTAGTTACAGTATTTAAATAAGACAGAGCAGAAAAATAACAAATCATAGAAAAATAATAAAAACACATGAAGGCAACTTTTACCCACAACGCACTGCAGGAGGTTTTGGCTTCTATGAAGGGTTTGAGTGTTTGTACAGAAATTATTTATTTCATGTTACTTTTCAGTCTGAAGGTTCTCCTCCCCCTCCGCCCTGCCCTCCTCTTTATCCTCCCCCTCTCCTCTTCCTCCTTCTCCTCTGTGGTGGGGGTGGGTTCTCACCATCGTAGATGATGTCCTCAGGGTTTGGAGCTGGAGGACAAAACTCCTCCTCTGGGAGAATCTTCTGGAAAATCACTTCAGCCTTGGCAGAGAATCAGTTTGATCAGCTAATCAGAAAATGTAACAGTAATAATAATAACTTCATCTATATCATCAAAAGACAGTTAAAAGTAGGGTTGGAGATCTATTTCTAGAGCATTTTTTCTGATTTGCTTGAAATCCTCTTCACACCCTGACTGCAACTAATTAATTTAATGCTTTTTCACAAGAATGGAAGAAGTCAGTCACCTGTGGAATGAACAATCCTGGAAAAACACCATCCAAGCCACTTTCAAGTGAATTAGATCCGTGATGTGTCAAACTGCCAACTCTGTCCCTCCTTCCCTCCCTCCTCTGCGCGTACCACTCTTTCGACACTAATCGCGTGCATACTTAGTCTTCAATGAGTTACAATGCGGAAAAGACAACGGCAGTAATCCAATGTACCTCACTGATGTCCAGTAGGTGGCAATGTACCTCTAAGCTGGATGCTGGATGTTTTATTATGATGATAGGTGTTTTCTTTCACGTGAATGAGCCATGAGAAAAAGCTTGCAGAAAGTTAGCGATGCTGCACAGTGAGGGTGATACCTTTGCAGAGCGACCCACTGTAATCCCAATGTGAGTGACGTGGCTTTCCGTGATTCTATCGTGTGTAGCGGGGCTTCACCTTGATGTGAACCCAATGCTGAACAAATGTTGCGTGTTCCTGTGCTCTGGAGGTGAGGCTTTGGAGAGAAATCTGAGGAAAGGGACTTGGACTTTTGAATTGTGTATTTTCAAAATGTGGCCTGCTCAAACCGTTTTTCCAGGATCTGCTACCCTACCTTTAAAGGGATATTCCAGCGTTAGTTTAACCCATGGTCTAACACACCATGACACTGAGTAGAACACCCTCGAGACATCAAGTTTGCCAACTGCAAACCTCTCTAGTTGTAGCAAATACAGCAAAGACTGCACAATAGCGAAATACTGCTGTCTATGGAGCCATGAGCTAATCGCAGTCAAAAAAAAGCCACTCATAGCCACAAATAATGGTCAGAACAGCACCAAACTTCATCAACAGTACAAATAGGGTCCCAGCACATAAAACGAGGCATCAAACATCTGCTAGCTTTGCCTGGTTTCTATAGGAAAGAGAAGTAAGAAGAACTCACCCACTCACCTCCAGCCGTGATTGTAGGAAAGCCCTGACGAGTCGATTACCGAATGCATCAGCGTTCTTGTCTGTCTTTTCTATCTGTTTCTAACAATAATTAATGAGTGTTGACAGGGAAATGAATGGAGCTGAGTTGCTCAAACTATCACAGTCAGCAAAGTGTGCATGAAGTTTTGGAACTAAACATCACTGGACTCTTCACTTTTCTACTGTGTTCAGAAATTGATGAATCTGGGATTTCCTACAACTGGCAAGCAGCTGGAGGCGAGTAGGTGAGTTCTGTTTTCATCTCTTTTCAATAGAAACCAGGCAAAGCTAGCAGAAGTTTGATGCCTATTTGTACTGTTGATTTGGTGCTGTTCGGAGCATTATTAGTCTTACTTGGTGTCACGGTACGAATATCCCTTTAAAGGAAACCACCAGAGCTGTTTGCAGTGTCAGTGTCATCATGCTCTTAAATGCTGCAGAAAAAAACTGAGAGATGTTCACTGTTTCTGTTCAGTGTTAATTAGCTTATACTAACATGCTAAAATAATGCGCAGGATCATTGTATGTAACCATGGCAACAAGCAGCCAAGTAACCAGTCAGGTGTGTGTGTAAGGCTGACCTGTTTGATGGCGTAGTCATGTCCCAGACTTCCATCCGGTCCGGAGCACACATACACATTAGATGGGAGGTCATGACCTTTGACCTCCACACCTGCTCCGTCAACCATGTTAAAGTAGAGACACCAGAGGACAGACGGACGCTTTTCTACAGACAGAGACACATACAGACATATTCTATGTCTTCAATGTGAACATACAGCCAATAGGCTGTTCTAATGATCCTTATCATTATTAATCATCTGGATATTTAGAAGTTATCTGTTAAATTGTCCAGTTTATGAAAAACTGAGAAACCTTCTGAGGAGGAGACTCACCACACACATGAATGATGTGAAGCTAAAATATCTGGACTCCACCATAGGGGTGGTCGTGAATGTCATAAACCACGCCTTATCCGTGTGAGCACATGACCTAATCTAAAAATTTTAAATGTACATTAAACACATTTCCCCCAGAGGTGGTTTATTAGTCTGATGTGTTTCATCCATCATGTGATTAATGGGCTAACATTAGTGTGGCATCTAAGATCATGTAGCTAATCTGACACACATGGCGATTGATATAAGTGACCTTTAATAAACACTGATGCAGAGGCTGATATAGCACATGGCCTACATACAGGTACGTTTCACTGCTGGTCAGGAGTGGGTGATGACGACTGACCCAACAATGACTCTGTATCAGCTAGCTTGTTAGCATGGTAACTTCAGCACTTGGCCGGTAGGTTAACATACTAACTTCAGTAGACTGCAAAGGAGCTAGTTTGTTGGCAGGCTAACTTAAACAGAAATTGCACACTGGTGACTTCAGCTCTGAAGACAGATGTTGGAGGATAAACAAACTGTTGCTGAACAAACATCTCTTCTGTTAGTAAACAAATATAATGCTAATGTTAGCCATGTAGTAAAGGTGCACAGAGTTACTTCAAACAAACATTTTGATCGAACAGACTGTTAAGAGGTTAAACATCAGTAGTACTATGTAGACCGTCCAGTCTAGAACTATCAGTTCTACCTGAAGTGACAAAGTGTGTGTGGTTCTTGACTTTCATCATAAATCATGTTCCTAATACTCTGACTATCTACTCTTAACAACCAGATGTCACTTCTTCCTCCAGTGGCAGAACACCTTTATTTTCTCTGTTGTTTGATTTTTCAGACCAATGATAAATTGATGAGTCATCAATCAGCAGTTGATAATAAATGTGATTATTAGTCTGGTTGAAGAAGTGGAAGCTGCAGATTCACAAAGACTAGGAGATCATCACCCCTCCCCCTCACTTGTGATCAATCTTCAAACCTGCATCCATCCATCCTGTGTGAGTGTGTGTGCGTGTGTGTGTGTGTATTCCTTGAGGTTGTTCCTCTAGGTTGTTCCTGGTATAATTAAAATTACAGAAGAAAGTGATGAATGAATTAAAGACAATGAGAAGAAGAGGAGGAGGAGGTCAAAGAGGAGAGAAAGTTTGTAGCCTTGTGTGTATGTGTGTGTTACCTTGGTCATGTGATTCTCGAGTGTGGAACATCTTCGTAACCACTGGTGACAGGTCCTCCAAGGCAGAGCCAGCTGACTGACAGGTGAGGTGGACTAGATCTACAGAGAAACATCCAACAATATTTGCTCATTGCCATCTCCATGGTAACAGACTGACAGTGGTGAAGGTTAGGTAAATCCTCATCATTGTCATCACATTACTAATTTCTAATCAATCAAATACTAATCAATCCACCAAGACCTCCAGTGGTCCTCCAAACCCACACCTCTGACATGTGGACCCTTCAATCCTCCTCATGAACTGGCCCTAATCAAGAACCCATGGAACCTCCAAACCAACCTGTAAAACATCTGTGAGAGCACCTTCAATCACACTCAAGAACCCTCAGAACCTGTGAAACCTGAAAAACGAATAACATCCTGTTCCAACCTAATGATGATGTTTTGAATACAGAGTGGATCAACTGATTGAATAAAGTATCAATAAAATCAAAATTAAAAGATACCTGGACTCAGGTCTGCTCTGTAAAGTCTTTCTATAAGACTCACTTTCTGTGTGTGTGTGTGTGTGTGTGTGTGTGTGTGTTGCATTTGTCAAATCATCATCTTCAGTGTACTGAGTCAGTGAGCCTGAACACCTTCAAAACAAAACACCATTTATCTAAATACACACACACACACACACACTGTAGTGTATGTTGGTCATTAATCAGTTTCTCTTCAAGGACACTGGAGGATTTTCAGACTCTGTTAGAGTTCTGTGGAGATATGAGCTCAGAAACCTCAAGATCTCTGTTTCTGAATCTGCAGTGAGTACAGTTAGGATTAGGGTGGGGTGATATATGAGAAAAATCAGATGACCTGTGAGAAGTCGATTCGTGAAAGTGAAAATGAAACAAGATGAGAAATAGAATGATGAAGAGTGAGATAAAGTAGAGAAAGAGACTTATGGAGCTGGAGGAGAAGAAAAAAAACGAGAGCAGCTCAGACACAGAGGAAGAGAAAGAGATGAGATCACATGATCAGCGTCCTCAGGTAACAGTGCAGGTGTGTCACACTCACAGGTTCCAGGTATGCAGGTCATCGTGGATGGACAGAGCTCCACCATCTTCACTGCTGGACACCCTGCTATGATTGGAGGAACCGTTACAATAGAAATCTGAGACAGACAGAAGACATGAAAAAACAGATTAGTTTCATCTCATTACTGGACACTGCAGGCTACTACACACACACACACACACACACACACCAGCTCTATGAAACATAATTCTCTGACCAAACTTAATTAACCCCTCGCTTTTCCATCGTCGGGCCATCGCTATTTTACTCAGCCCACTGTCTGTGTGCCTACACGTTATATGTTGGAAAGCTAATTTTCTTGGGATTCAAAAGATATGATATACCATTTCAGGATACAGTCATAACTGCAGGCTCAGTAAACAGGAATGTCAGACACAAAAAAGTATGCAGCTCAGTTAGCTTGGGTTTATTAGACACAAAGCGATACCAAAACAGCTCTGAACTCTAACCATTTGATTGACACCTTGTTTGATTCAACAGATGACTCTTTACCCAGTCTGCAATGTCACAGACCCAGTGAGTGACCGATGCGTAAAAAAGTACCATCCCCATTTCTTCGCTACAAAACCTGAGCCAGTAACAGTACAGCTTACTGGTGACTGGCACATTAAATAGCCAATAAAATTATGTAAAAAACGATATGCCGGTTGCAGGGTAGGTTTACTTTTCAAAAGAAGTAGCACCATGCGTGAAGAGCTTTCACAGACATAGGCGGCCTGCCGCGAGCTAACCCAAGTGGTGCCAGAGGAGGCCAGGGATGTTTCCTTTGGTGAAGAGGGAGTGGACATTGCTCTCAATAAGTAAGTTTTCTTGTTTTTGTAGTTTGAATCATAACTCATAGCTCATGAACTAATAAATTACCGTTTTTCACTGCTTTTTGCCCTGTGTTTGTTGATGGGTTTTAGCCATGAGTTTTGTTATTTGTTCTTTTGTTCGGGGGGGGGGGGGGCATTGTTTATTTTGTGCGTTTCCTTTTTTAGTGTTTCATTATCTAATCAGTTACAATGGGATTTATGTTATTCTGCTACAGTTCAACATAAATAAACTATAGTTTTCAAAAAGAGAACAAGCAGCCAACAGTGGACAAGGACAGCACAAGCTCAGAAGAGGAGCCCGAAACCCGACAATAACCGCATGTGATTTTCTCTCTTCAGTAACTGACTCTTTTGTTTGACTTCATTGTTCTGACATTAAATAAAATTTGTCCCATGATGAATCTGAATTGTCACTTGACCTAACATGACTGACAAGTGTTAGCTGCTAAAAGCACAGTGTTGATGAGGCAGGTTGTGACTTACCTGTTGGTCTGAGGGTGAGGGCAGAATGGAGGCATCGGTGATGAGGATGGCTCTGCTGAGGAACCTGCAGGCACGCGCGCGCGCGCACACACACACACACAATAAACTGGTTTAAACTGTAACATCACCAGTGGGCATGGAGTTGGGCATAGAGTTACAAAGGTACACCTGGTTCAGAGCTGATCTGGTGGATACTCACCTGGTGGGTGTGGCCACCTTTTTCCAATCTGCTGCTACATAGCTGTCGTCCATTATGAGGTGGCTGCAGCTGATTCGCTGTCCTCTGCTGTCGATCACCGACTTACACCTGAAACAGAGGGAAGAGCCAAGGCTGTGAAGTCATCGATAACAGCAACCCATATGCTGCGTTCCAGATAACTTGGAAATCAGGATTTTCCAACCTCCTACTTGAAAAAGTGCATTAGGATGCCACCTAATGTCAGAGCTCCTGTTCAGGAAACTTGGAGGAAAACAAAAGTCTACCCCAACTTCTCTGAGAATCAGTTGTTTGATGTCACAAAAATGGTGGCACCACATTCAGTGGTAAAACATGGACTGAAATGCATTTTTAATGCCAAAATAAGTTAAAACATTATGAAATACACAATATTTACTTACGTTTACAGAGTCCCTACTGATGTTGTGGAACAGTAAATTTATGTTATTTCTTTAAATGTTAAATGATCTGTTTTCATTATTTTAAAATGTTTCCTTTTCTATTGTTTCTGTGCCCTTTGTCAGGTTTTAATGTTGTACAGGAAGCACTCTGAATTAAGGCTGGGCGGTATGGCCACATTTTCATATCACGTTTTTTTTTTCAAAATCATATCAGCTTCAGGGCATTAGATATTTTTTTCTCATGTAAGAGTGGTCTTCCCCACATTTTCTTTTAATGAGAACAGAATTACTGCAGTACATCAGCTTTAAACTGACCATTCTACTGTCATAAGGACTGTACAGTGTGTGTTTTTTTTAATGTCCACACAGGTAAATGCAGCACTACTACTACTACTACAAGAGTTAATAAGAGAGAGCACATCTCTCCCATTCTAGCTTCTCTCCATTGGCTTCCTGTAGGATATAGAATAGACTTCAAGATCCTTCTACTTATTTACAAGGCTCTTAATAACAAAGCTCCAACTTATTTGAAAGACCTCGTCATTCCATACTGTCCTACCAGAGCACTTCGCTCCCAGAATGCAGGTCTGTTAGTGACCCCAGTATTTCTAAAAACAGACTAGGAGGTAGAGCCTTCAGTTACCGGGCTCCTCTATTATGGAACCAGCTCTCTCCATGGGTCAGAGAGGCAGACACTCTTTCTACATTTAAGGCTAGGCTTAAGACCTTCCTCTATGAGAGAGCTTTTAGTTAGGACTGGCTCAGGTAGCCCTGATCCATTTTATAGCTACACTGCTATAGGCTTAAACTGCTGGGGGACACATCAGGTTACATGGAGCCTTCTCCTTCCTCTCCTCTCCTCTCCTCTCCTCTCCTCTCACATTTTGAACTGCCATTATTTGTTGCACTTTGTAGTCTGGCCTTGGTGTCTCGCACTCTCTCTGTATTTCCACAGATCTCTTCAGAGCTCCATCCCCCTGCACCAACCAACCAACCGCTGCCTCCATCACCTCCTTTCTCCTGCTGTTAAACCGGCCTGCACTCCCTCATGACCCAGTCTGCTGTCCAGTAGTCCCATTAAGTTGGCCTTCTCTCCCTGCCCACCAGGAGCTGCCTTCATCACTTTTCGTTTCTCATTAACTGACTGATTCCATTTCCATGATTTCCGTATTTCATGTTGTAAATTGTTTTCTTTGTCTGTATACAACATCTATTGCACGTCTGCCCGTCCTGGGTGAGGGATCCCTCCTCTGTTGCTCACCCTGAGGTTTCTCCATTTTTTTTTCCCTGTTAAAGGGTTTTCTGCTGAGTTTTTCCTCAGTCGATGTGAGGGTCTAAGGGCAGAGGATGTTGTCATAATGCTGTGTAAAGCCCTTTGAAACAAACTGTTTGTAAAAACGGGCTATACAAATAAAATTGCCTTGCCTTGCCTTACCCCTCAGTGCTTCCCATTAATTAATGAGATGAGGCAGCCCGCCACAGGCTCTCACAGGAAAAATATTAATGTTATGTTTTTTAACAGCGGTTCACCATCTCTCAGCTCCGTCAGACTGCCCCTCCTCCTGCTGGACTTGGTCTCATGCACAGGTTGCACTGGAACGCTAATAAACGCTAATAAACGCTAAACACCCTAAACATACTAAAAATGCTAAACATAAATCGCTAATTGTACAGTGTTCAAATCATCCCATGATTGTGACATCTAGCCCGCCTGTTTGGTGAGTAGCTGTGAAATGGGTCCCCGCAAAAACACTTTCCTGCTGCACATGTTCCAGGTGTTGTTTGGGCTCTTCACTGGTATTGCGGTATATGAAAAAATCATTTCATCATTATCATAACAAAAATAAAGACCGGTTTTCAGTATGCACCAGTATACCACACAAGCCCTAATCTGAATGCAAAGTTTTCCTGGTTCATCGTGTTCTTTGGTTATCCTGATGTGTTGCATTCCGGAAATCAGAGTTTTCAACTGGGAAATTCCGAGTTCTGAGTTGTCTCAAAGGCAGCAAAAGACTACAAGCAGCTTTGACAGCAGGTTCACCTGACATAATCGGCCTCTGTCTGTTATTCTACATCTGACTTCAGCCTCAACATCGCTCTTTCTGTCTCTCTCTGGCTGTCTCTCTGTCAGTGCGTCTCTCTCTCTCTCTCTCTCTCTCTGTTCTGTCGAAAGTCTATTATTGGGAGTAATGATGCAACAGAAGCTCATCCATATCCATAACCATACACACAAATGCGCACGCACACACACACACCTACACACACACACACACGCACACACACACAGACACACTAGGGCTAACTTCGAATAAGGATTTTCATAGTCGAATCTGATTCGTCAGATTTTGCCTTTAGTCGACTAATTGTTGAATCATATTGTTTTTTCCCTCATAGATTCACGATCTCATTCTTGTCTTTTTCCGCTCCAGAGGAAAGAGCTAAAACACCCAAATAAACAAATGTAATTCTTCAGTTGGCATCAGATAACAATAACAGGACGTTCCTCATCCATCCTCTTCCTTATGTCACTCATTAGGCTCACGTGCATGACATCACTGTCTCTCTTTTGATGGCCATGTAGCAATGACGAGTATAGTCCCATCGCTGTGTGGGAATGATATGCACATCAGTGCTTGTTTAATCAGTTCAGGGCCAGGGGTCGAGTGTCACTGCACCACCACAGTGGACAGCACTGTTTTTGTCTGTAGTGGGTGCGAGTGTGTGTTACACGGGTGCTGTGCTGCGCAATTGATAGACAGAGACTGCATCACTCAGTTTAATAGAAAAAAACGAAGGAAATCTGAATTAAGAGAGAGAGAGAGAGAGACGGGTGCGAGCCGGTGCTCAAGCACCAACTGTGATGTTTGTATCAATAATCAATATATGCTATATTATTAGAAAACAAAGAAATTCTATGCAAAATCAGATGTTCAGCAGCAGTGAGCACCCGCATGTAGTCAGAATGGTACGATCTTGGTTTCATAACAACATTTTCGACTATTCGCCTATGAGGTTGACAGTTGAATCGGACTCCTCCAAATCGAATCGTCAAATAGTCAAAGTCACCCCTAACACACACACACACACACACACACACACACACACACACACACACACACACAGTCCACAATAAAACATCTGCACAGCCTCAATCAGCTGATCACACTGATAGAAATTCAATTCAATTCAGTTCAAATAACTTTATTTATCGCCGAGGGGCAACTCATGAGCACACTGAGTAGTTCAAACAACAACACACAACAACAACAACCAACGTGATCATTAACACTTGCTAACGGGCTAATGTTACCATGATGACAGATGATGATGTTAATGTGAGACCTTCTATAGGTGACCTCTGTGTGTGTGTGTGTGTGTGTGTGTGTGTGTGTGTTATAAGTCATTTAATCAGGCAGCCGACAGGGCAGCAAACAATGACAGAGAGACACTGGCAGACAGAGGGGGAGGGGCAGGGAGGTGTGCAGAGGATCAGAAATTAAATTATGAGCTCATTTCCTCTTCATAAATTGAATATTTCACCGATCATAAATTATCATCCAATCACTGCTCTTAACAGGAAGGGCACACGCACACGCACACACACACTATGAGTACTGTGTAGTAGTGCTGGTACCTGTTGGTGTTCTTGTCCAGTACCAGACAGTGGACTGAGTGTCTCAGACAGTAGATTCCTCCAAACACAGCACACATCCTGAAACACAGAGCAGCAGGTGACTCACAGCTGTCATCCAATTAGCTTGATGGAAGCTTATTACATCAGCTGTCTACATTCCTCTGTCCACATCTGTGTGTGTATGAGGGCAACTCTAACCCCAAACCTCTGCCTAAACCTTTACCACCCCCACTCCTCCAATTCGATAACATAATCAAATTACAGCTCCCTACAGACACAAAAATCTCTCACACACGTGTGTGTAGCTTAACAGACTCAGTCTTACACAAATGAAATCTGTCTGTCAGCATGTTGATAATGACTTTGTGTCTGTATCCTTGATTAAAAGAAAAACTATTAACTGTGGAGTCAAAGGAAAGTTACAGCACAATCATACACACACACACAAACATCAGGTGTGACCCCTAAAAGGGTCACACATGCCACTCTTACAACACCAAGTATGGCAATAGTCATAGATATAGTAAACTAAGATCAGACTGGAAGTAAACTTTGGTAGTTCCGCTTCGCTATGATTGGTCATTGATGCATTTTTAAAAGTTAAAACTATATCGCTGGTCATGCTGGTGTGGCATGCAATGCACAGTATTTTTATTGTGTTCATGCATTTAAAGAGGAACTATGCAGGATTTTTACCTTAACTATGCTACATTTTTACCTTAATTAAACAGCTTCAGAGTAACTGTGACAGTTAAATAAATTACTTGAAACTTGTTACAGGGAGAATGGAGGCTCTCTGCCTTCCACCTAGCATCTCTTGGATGAAAACCAACCTTGCAAGATCTGAGCCTCTGCCCCGGTGCCCCAGCTTTTGTCTCTGTGCACCTCGACACAAACGTGCACTGTAACATGTAATCTTTTGTTTAAGATAAGACTACACAAATATACACGTTGTAACATTGTATATGATAAATAACGTTATCCACCGCTCTTTTGATTACTTTCTCACCAGCTTCACTGAAAGCAAATGCACATGGCCAGGAGGAGGGTTAGCAAAACAGAGGAAAAGCGACCAGACTTGCATAGTTCCTCTTTAAAAATGGACAGAGACTTTTTTTTAAACATGCTGGTGTGGATGATAAGTTGTGTGACAGCTGCTCTTCAGTATGTGTCAGCACATTAATGTCCCCTGAGGATCATCTAACATGTAAATGAGCTAAGCCCTGGGCGACACCCTCCTCATTAAAATTCACATTCTCTACGGAAACAGCAGTCTCACCATGACAACTTCCTAATGGTCTCAGGAGAACTTGAAGACTACAGCACTAAAGATATACTTAAAAGGGAACTATGCAAGTCCAGTCGCTTTTACGCTGTTTTACCATCCCTCCTCCTGGTCATGTGCATTTGTTTTTAATGAAGCCGGTGAAAAAAGCAATCCATGGAGCACTGGATAAAGTTACAATAATATGACGTTGATATTTGTGGAGTCTTAACCATCATAAATGAAAGATTACAGGTTATGGAGTGCTTTTGTGTTGCGGTGCAAGAGCTGGGACACCGGGCTTGAGGCCAAGTACTGCACTGATTTTGCAAGATTGGTTTTCAGCCCAGAGACGCCAGGTGGAGGACAGAGAGCCTCCATTCTCCCTGTAACAAGTTACAGGTCGTACATAACCATCACAGTTACTCCAAAGCTGTTAAATTAAGGTAAAAATGTAACATAACCATGGGAAAATCCTGCATAGTTCCTCTTTAAGAATTTGTACAAGTAGTAGGCCTGTCACAACTGTGACATAATTGCCTCAACAAAATCATCTGAGCTGACCACAATCATTTTGCTTAATGGTTAAAATGGTTTCAATTCATCATATGTATAAAAACAGCTAGCTGTCCAGAAATGGCCAATTGAAATAAGTGATCAACAGTTTATTGAATGGCAGAAATTAATTTCTTGCTATATGTGGATGGGTAAAAAAACAATAATAAAATTCAAAGTAATTATAAAAGACAAAGAGTGAATGGCACTGCCAAATTTAAAAGATTACTACTATGCGGCTCAGATAAGATCCTTGGTGTATCTCTGTGACCCGCGTTCAGGGCCAGGTGAAAGGAAATAGAAGAGAGAGGATCTGTGGGTCCACCTATACAGGCAGCAATGGCAGACAAAAAAAAAAAAACCTATCGACAGTCTAATATACAAAAACAACCCGTGGACAAAAACAACACTAAAACCCTGGCACAAAGTAGTTAAGAAATACAATTTAAAGGGTGCAGAAAACATATTACATTGGTGTGCATATGACAGGGATTTTATTCCAAACAGGTTATTCCAACAGATTTAAAAGATGGATGGAAAGGGGCCTTATGGCTTACTGCTGCTTCATACATTATACGTCTGTAAAAAGTTTTGATGATCTTAAAAGAGAATATGGTTTAGAGAAACAAGATTTTTTCAGATACCTACAGGTGAGGCATCAATTAAATAAAATTATGATGGAAGAATTAAGAAGTGACATCCTGAAGGTCTTTGTTTCAATTTACAAATCCAGGAGTGGATGTAGACTAATATCTAGATTATACAAAAGTTTGCAAGACTCTTCAAAAACTCGGACACCCTGCATATTAAATGCAGATGGGAAAAGGAGGGAGATCTGGTCATACCTGAGGATGAATGGGAAAACATTTGTAAATTACAATGGAAAACCACAACTTCACACAGTTGGCGGGAGTTTGAGTAGAAAAACATTATGAGAATCTTTATTACCCCTGACCAGAAGAGACATCAAGGTGGTGGAACACATTGTTGGAGGATGTGTGGTTCAGATTTAGCCAACCATTATCATTTATTTTGGGACTGTCTGAAACTTTTGTCATACTGGTTTGACGTTCATGATTGTCTGGAAAGCATATTTCAAGTTACTGTTCCATTTGATGTCCGCTCATTGTACTTTGGTACCATGGTATTGCATACCCAATCAAAAGCGGAAAAATATTTAATTAAAATACTATTGATTGGAGGGAAGAAAGCTGTAACAAGGAAGTGGCTACAACCCAACGCACCGACTCTGGAAGACTGGCAAGGAACTGTTCATACAATCTACATTATGGAGAGACTGACATTTGCTTTAAAACTACAATCGGAGAAATTTAAGAAATGGTGTTCACAATAGATCAGATATATAAGACCAAGGAGACCTGAACTGCTTTGAGTATGTTTGTTATATGGTCTGAAGTACCAGAGTATTACCTATTGCGATGACTAAAAATTGCTGTGAGTGGATCCTCATGGAAAAATGAGGAAGTGTGACATCTGTTGCTTAGATGTTCTTATTCTGCAAATTGTAAAAATGAAAGGGAGCAATAGATGGGAGAATAAATTTTGGTGTAGATGTGCCACATGTTTATTGTACATGTTTTTTTATGTATAATTGTGCTGAAAGGATTTTTTATGTTCAAAAAAAAGAAACGTCCATCACTATTTCCTTGCTGTTTTCCACCGTTTGAGGTTTGACAGGTGCTCTTTTAAAGACATCACTACGTTGCACCTCCTTCTTCTTGTTCTATGTTTTAATGATAACATGAGTGGAGTGCCACAAAATGCGAATCTCGAGGAGCTTCATTTCTAATATTCAAGGACCACATTTCAATGAGCATCTATTGACATTAGCATCATTGATTTAGTTGCAAAGCAAACATTCTATTTTATACTTTTATACCTGTCATGCTGGCATTTGTGATGTAGACAACAAAAAAAGTTTCATTGTTAGTGAAACACGTTCCCTACTGTGCAAATGACACACTTGAAACTTATATGGTGCTTCTTCTTCACGAGGTGTATGTGCACTACCAAACTATGTTCAGGTCTTTACTACAATAGTGGCACAAAAAGTTCAGAAAAATTAATTAAATCTAAATTATTTGTTTGGCAATTACCATAAAATTCGGTGTTTAAGTTGCACTTTTTTCCCCTTTTTTTTCCATCTAAAAAGTTGGGTGTGGGTTATACACCAGTGCGACCTATACACCAAGGTAATTGTCAACCCCGTTTACACCTGGCATTAACATGCATTTTCAGTCATCAGACTGCAGTCAGACGGTGCCTGACAACTTTAAAGTATGGAACCCAAGATGCATCTAGGACAGACTGGGATACTGATGGCCAAACCATACAAACACAAGTGTAAACAGTAATGCGTCCTGTATCCGCATATAACTACGCAGGCCGAATGGTGTTTGTTTTTGTTTTTATTTTTTTTTTTACAGCGTTTTACCATCTCTCATCTCTGTCAGTCAGCCCCGCCTCCAACTGGAATTGGTCGCGGGCGCACACACACACACACACACACGCTTATGGACAGGTCATGCTGGAACACTAATAAACATTAAATGTGCTATATGGCACTAAATGTACAGTGTTCAAATTACCCTGCAATCTCTTTTTTCTTTTTTAATTTAAAATAACAAGAAAGAGCTACACTGCAGCACAGATGTTCATGTTGTGGACTTGTGGAATGACTTGTATAATGTTTTTAATAACAAATAGCAATAGAAAACCTTGTTTTCCCAGTTTGAGACCCTCAAAAATAGACTGTGACTTATATATCAGTGTGACTTAAATTCCAAATTTTACAGTAATTGTCAACTAAAATTTCATGATTGTGACGGCCCTATCTAGTAGCATTAGTACTGCAGGAAGGCACACAAACACCACTAGTACTACACCACTCATCTGCTACTGAGTACACAACAGTACTGCTGGTAGTAATAGAGGAAACAGGTTGAGCACAGACAGCCAGGCAGGACAGACAGGCTCTTACCTACAGAAACACTGTGGTATCTCACCAAGGCCATAGACAGGAAAGAGGAAGGGCGTGTTGCCATAGCGACCCAGGCAGCGCAGGAAGTGACGTGTGGAGGCCAGTCCTACCTCTGTGGCTGTGTCCTCTGTTACCATGGCAATTGAGTGAAGTAGAAAGTGTTGCAAATTTTCTCCAAGCTGCTGGTCATGTAGGAACTCCAAAAATGGCCTACCATTGTAGGCTAGAGAAAAGAGGTAGATATAGGAATACATTACCCACAATACTCTGAGATTAAGTAGATGTCAGTAGGTAGACAGGTAAGATGTCTCACCTTGCTGCTCCTCTGTCTCTTCCACACAAGAAGTGAGGAAACGCATCAACTTCCTCTTCTCTACAACAGACAACTGACGGCTTGCAAACACATCAGCTCTGCTGCAGGGCACCTAACAGACAGGTAAACAGAAACAGACACAGCAGAGAGACAGGTGACAAACAGGTAATGATATAGGACAGGACATGATACAGACAGACAAGTTAACAGAGAGGTAGCTAACAGATCAACAGACAAAGTTTGTGCATACCTGCTCCACATTGCCATGGCGATAGGTGAGTATCCTGGTGACATTCTTGAACTCCGCATAGCGACTGACATTTGATTTGATGAGCAGATCGACCAATGGGCCACGAGAATACAAGAGCTGGAAAAGCAGTCAGTGAGTCACAGTATGGCTGAGGCCAGAATAATGTGACAACATACAGACTGTTCATAGTCATACTATGTTGTTTACATTGTTGCGCTGTTTTGTTGTGATATGTTGTCATAATGGCCTGGGGCCTGTACTACGAAGCAGGACTTGAGCTTGGGGAGGTAACTTCAGGGTTAACTCTGGGTTTTCTGTACTATGATGGTGGTTTGCTTCTTACTGGGACACATCTCCATGGTAACGTGTGCTGAACAGCTGGTCTGGAGCAGGTTATGTTCCAGATTGAGACCGCCAGGTAAAAAAGCACGTCTCCTGACCAATCAGTTCTCGATTGGGAAAACGACATCACTGTTGTTAAGGCCTGTTCATACTCCACAGAAATAAAGAAATTTGTTCGTTTTCTCAAGGTGGTGAGAACAAGAACAAAGTCCTTTCTGGCCAGGACATTTCATACTTCACGAGAAACTCACGTGCAGAACTTTTGGGTCATCTTCATAGGGCCCGCCCACTGCAGAACACGTCACGGTGGTAATGGTTGTTAAATAAATAAAAATAAAAACAATACAGCGACAGATGGTACAATGGCAGAGATGGACGACCTGAGCTGAGCAGGGCGAGTACAGTGTCTTGGTTCAATAGATGCGGGAGATGGACGACGAGAGAAACTTTTCATATTTCAGGATGTCGGCCAGTCATTTTGACGACCGTCTGATCACATCTCATTCAGCATGCACTCACCCACACACACACAGTATGCCGATCTCTACCCAGGAGAGATTAGTGGTCACACTGCGAGTATTAGCTTCTGGGAGCTGTCTTTATATGCTTTACAGGTGTTGTATAGATGTTCATATTTCCTCACCGTCTCAGCCAGCTGATACTCAAAACTATCCATTCCTGTACAAATTTCTGCGCCGGTCCCAGTTAACCACACCCACTTCAAATTTCTGACCAATCACACGATAGTTGTTGGACACCATAGGAGAAAAAAGTTCTGCCCAGCTGATGTGTCAAGAACAAGCTGCGAGAACTCCCAGATCAGAGCTGCGAGAACAAAATGACATCATTTTGTTCTTGCAGCCCTGGGAGCGAGAACAAATTTCTTTCTTCTTATGGAGTATGAACAGGCCTTTAGTGGGACACTGAGCACACAACATAGATAGAGAGAGCGAGAGAGAGAGACCTATATATATATATATATTTATATATACAGATAGATAGATAGATAGATATAAAACGTATCTCTCTTAGAGATGTTCATCAAAAAACTAAAAATACCAGGGGTCTCTGACGGTCCCTGAACACTCACTTCAGAGGATCCTCTCATGATCCAAGCTCACATACCTATCTCTCTGCATCACATACACACCACAAAATTACATGTGAGCAAAGTTTAGAGGAATACACAAATGTGATTCCCATCAGAGCCATCCCATAATGACAGAGCAGTGTTTTAATTTCATTTTAATCTTGTGAGTGTATGCATTTCCACAGTCAGTAACTCTCTGCAGCACTTCCTGCTCTTTACTGCAGCGACTGTGTTTCTTTCTGTCTGCATTTGATCTTTCAGCTCTTCATGTCACTGCAGAATTATTGTCTGCTCCTTGTTACTGAAATACTCCGCTCTGCTGCTGCTGTCAGATGTGTCCATGTCTGTGATTGGTCAGATGCTGCAAACTCCGCCCCTTTCATGTGAACGCGCTTATACCTAGACTGGGAAACCCTGGATTGATTTACCGAGTTGATAACCAGTGTCGTGTGATCGTTTAGCGTGATCGCAATTGTTGGGTTGTGAGTGAAGCCGGAAATCTGGAAGATACCCTGTGGACCTGCTTTGTAGTACAGGGCCCTGTTGTTGTTCATTTGTTGTACTGTATGTTTACTGAAGTTAGGCTGTTGCTATGTTACCTTGGAAACGAGGTCAATGTTGAACCTGCGTCCTTCCTTTACCAGCTGAGCGAAGCTGATCTTCTTCCTGGTTGCCTCTGATTGGCTCTGAGGGGCAGAGGGGCACGGCTGATCTGCTTGTGGCTCCTCCACCTCTGCATGGGCAGCCTGTTTTGAATGAAACATCTGTCTGTCATCTGTCTGTCCGGATTACCCATCACACAGATCCACTACAGCAGCACAGTAATTAATCAATACATGATAACTGATACAGCCTTTGATTGTTCAGACTATGTCACATGATTTTGAAACCTCCTCACCAGCCCTTCTTCCTCCTCCTCCTCCTCCTCCTCCTCCTTAGCTCCTCCTTTTGGTTTCTCTGTGGTTTCTTCATCCTTTGTATCTGGAAGCAAAACAAAGACTGACTCTCCTGTGAATCACCAAGTGATTCAGTCAAGAACGAATATTTGATATTTATAACTGATAAGAATCAAACCTGCAGATTCTTCCTGTGGTGCTGCCATCACAACATCTGTAATACCAGCTGCTGGTTCTTCTTCTGTGATGTTTGGAAGATCAGGACATTGAGCTTCCTCCTTCTCCTCATGATCCTCACTGAAAACAAACATACCTGCGGGTCTCAGTGGTCATGGTCATTTGCTGCGCAAAGCCCTTTCAGACAAAAAGAGGCTATACAAATAAATTTGTCTTGTCATGGTGATGTCATTTTCTAAGAAAGGTGATTGGTCAGTGGGCAACACTTTTCTCCACACTCATCTGTTAAGACAGGTGCAAGCATAAGTTACCACAGTGATGAAGTTCACTGACCACTAATCCTGCATCAAGGTACTGAACACACCTGTTCACCTGTACTCACATCAGTAAGCCACATTACAGAAGGGTTAGAAATACTAAATCTAAACAAATCAATCAAACTTCAATAGCACATAATAAATATCCCCTGTGCTGCTTACCTGGTGAAACAAAACACCTGCACATTACTGATGGCAGCAGAGTCAGAGTTAGACAGGTAGAGTAGCTCTTCGCCTTCCTGCAACAGGCTCGACCAATCCTGGATCTCCTCAGTCTGAGACTCCTCCTACAACACACAGACTTTACAGGACTCGCTGACAAAGCAGACATTAGCAGTTAATCAGAGTGCAGCGTAGTGCTGTGCGACATTACGATATATATCGTAGTGCCATATAAAAATGTCTACCGTAGGATATAACCCTCTATTGTTTATATCATAATTTGAAAGTGTGGAGTACTGGGTTAGCTCTGTTGCTACACTAATGTTACTAGGGTCGCAGGACAAACTTGTTCCGGTGATACAAGTCAGCAGTGTAAAACTCAAGGCGGCCCCTTTGCTGCGTGTCCCCTCCCCACTCCAAGTCGCTCTCCGGCTGTCCTTTCAAAATAAATGCACAAAAAGCCAGAGAGGAAAAAAAAAAAAAAAAAAAAATACTGGCTGAAATTTAGTGATGGCATCCGCCAGCAAATTTCCTATGCAGGAAAAACCCAGTATATATAATTTTAAGACAAAATACTAAATCTGGATATATATTGTTATCAGGATAGAAAATTATCTATATCGGGATCTAAAATTTTGTTCATATCGCACAGCACTAGCGCAGCGTTACACTCACATGATGCTGCTGTATCCAGGTGAGCAGGCCGTTGAAGGTGAAGCTGGCCCAATTTGCTGCATAATAGCTTTTCCTAAAGATAGGCACACACAGGAAGCTGTCATTAACCTTGAGGAGACATCGCCTTTCAGAATAAAAGCCTGGCAGAAACACTGATTTAATTATATATTTCATTCCTATAATAGGCCAAACTTTAAACTCTATAATGATGGATACATGTGGTTCAATACGGGATTCACTTTATGACTTACTGATCATCAGTATTACAGCAGCTTAAGTAACAGGACTGACCTGTCGAGGTGGAGAACCCTCTGTCCCACTCTGGAACAGGCTGCTGCGACCACTGACTCAGCAAGACCTGCACACAATCAATACCATCTACTGTCAAATGTCTATAATCTAAAACATCATCTAATTCATCACTTGGAAACTACCATCAGCAATCTGTAATCTATGGAGACAGGCAGGACAATAAATGTCTTCCAAACAGAACTGCTCTGATGCAGCTGTGTGGGTACAAGCCCCGCCCCCACTCCCCTTTGATTAACCCATAGAATCCAGTCTGGCCCGCTCTGTCCCGTCCAGTGCAGTCACACATCACCGCCTATAACACCTGGTTCCACCTGTGTCTCCTCGTGATTGTGGTTCATGTTTTGGGCTGAACACAACAGTGACATGTCCATGTTTGATTTCATCCTGAGTTTTAAATTCACTGTTTACTTGAGCATTGCAATAAAGTTGATTCCCCTCTCTCTCACACAAGGCTGATTAATGATGTTAGCTACGTTAACACAGTTACCAACAGTTGCCTGCCAAAACGTTAGCCTCCAGTGTACTGTCTGTCATAATGCTAATGTCACGTGACTACAGCTGTCATTAGCCTGTTAGCAATGCCGCTAATATTAGAGTCAGATCACAGCTCTTAGCATCACAGACACATGAAAGACCAAACTACCGGAACTTACCAGCGGAGACAGCTCCGTCCGCTCGACTGCTAATTAGTAATTAGCTTTTTAACGAACTGTTGTTCGGTACCGTTTTTAGCGGAGCTAATGGAGTAGCCATGGCGTTAGCTGCTAACCACTGTCACTAAGAATGAACGGACCGTTAGCCTCTAGCTAACGCCGAAGCTAAGCCCAGTCTGTGTCCCTTTTCAGACCGGTTTAAAACGGGAATCCAGGTCATTTTGGTCCGAATCGTTAACAGAGACACTTCCACATACAGGAACTGAGTCAGAACACATAGTAACACTCAGGTGGTGATTTACCTGTGCCCAGAATGACGACGTCAAATTCAGACGGCAGATCCTCAGCAGCCATGTTGTTAGTTTGGCATCACAGTTACGTAGCCGTTGATCACAGATCGATCAATGATAAATCAATAATGATGTAATAAGATAACAAATGCCTATTTGCTCCACAGTGAAGAAAATGGCACAGAGAAGAGCCAGTGTCTAATCGTCTGAAGCAAAAACAACAAAAATATAGAGAAAATATTAATAATTATCACGTACACTTGTCCGGAAGAAACATTGTTAATGATCGAATATTCTTTACAAATATCAATATTAGATATTTATATAATGACCACAAGCTCTAATCATAGGTTTAGACCTGAGCTGTGATGTAGAGATCCCATAACTAAAGTCAGACCGTCACTTGTTATTATACGTCACAGGGCTGTGGGAGGAGCCCGCGGTCGAGCTGGATTGAATGACAGGATCATATGGCAGGTGTGTGTGTGTGTGTGTGTGTGTTTGTGTGTGTGAGAGAGAGAGAGATCCATTCATTAATCAGCAGTTCAATTAATGAACTTAACTGGGATTGCTGTGAAATCAATCTCATCAGGGCAGCATGTCCAAACTATTCCAAAGGGCCGGTCTGGCTGCAGGTTTTCTTTTCAACCAAGCAGCAGCACACCAGACTTGACTCATTTAATCAACTGATCTCAGTCTTCAGACGGTCAAACTGTGTGCTCTTGATTGGTTGGAACAAAATCCTGCAGCCACACGGCCCTATGTGGAATAGTTTGGACATGCCTGCATTAGGCTACATGTTCTTAGTTTCAAAAAATCATTAGTATATGTTATTTTTTTTAGTTAGTATTAATTATTAGTGTTATTTATTATCATTATTGATATTATTATTGACCAACCTTTATCTATAAGTTTCAACACAGAAATCCGCACATTTACAGTGTTATTATATATTAGCTCTTGATACATTTAGGTTTTTCTAATATATCCCCCATCTAAATTAATGGGCTGAAAGTACATTTTTCAACCTCTTCAGACTTACAGCTAATATCTCTATTCAAACAGAAAATAGAAAATCCCCTCCTCCTTCAGCCTCACCTTTGGAAACATGGAAAATTGTTGTCAAACACAACGTGTCCCCACACACATGTACCTTATGGAATAATCAACATGTTCTTCAGAAAAATGAGACCCTATTAAAAACTGGAAAAACCAAGGTATTGTGTTTATTTTTTAACTTCTAAATGATACTGGGGATCATTTAGAAGTTCAATCAAGCTAGTTTAGTTCAAAGTCTGTCTTAATCTTTTGTCTTTTGTTTCTCCTCTGTTAATCTTGGTAGGTCAATGTTTGATAAAAATGAATCAATCATGCTAAGATCATCTGGGGATTCCATTGTATATAATGAGGAATAGTAGTTTTTAAAGCAGTCATTAATTTCTTTTGGGTTTCCTGTCGCATTCCCATTTTCAGTTTCTATGGAATTGATAGCTCTCGAGGCCTCCTCTGCCTTCAACTGCCAGGCCAGAACTTTCTGTGCCTTCTCCCCCAATTCATAATATCTCTTTTTGGTCCTAAGGATATTTTTTCTGTAGGTGTTCAACAAATTATATTTGAGCTTTTTTTTACTAATGATTGGACAGTTTGTTTCGCAAAAGAACTTAATTTGGTCCCTAATGAAATGACAAAAATCAGGTTTCTTGAGTAGAGTTGGGTTTAGCTGCCATCTATATGGTCCCTGCACTTTCTCTGGTATTAACAATGAGAGCGTCAGTGGAGAGTGGTCTGAGATCATCTTAGGTAGATATTCTGATTCCAGGACTCTATGGGTTAATTGGTTAGACGTAAGAAAAAAATCGATTCTCTTATGGGAATTATGCGGGCATGAATAGAAAGAGCAATCCCTAATTGTGGGGTGAAGGTGTCTCCAGGCATCACAAAGATTTAGGTCTTTCATAAAGGCCAATGTGGATCTGGCTGCTGTGGTCCTCGTCACTACAGTGTTTGAAGACCTATCCAGAACTGGGTCAAGGCAAAAGTTGAAATCTCCTCCTATCAATATATTCCCACAACATTCAGACACTTCAAGGAATAAATCTTGAATAAAGTAGAAATCGTCGTAATTTGGAGCGTACACATTTAAGAGTGTCCAAGTTTCGTACATATTGTACATATATTGCCTTGAATCAATACATATCGCCCAGATGGATCAGAAATAATTTTTTCCATAGAAAAGGGTAGATTCTTTTGTAATAATATTACAGCTCCTCTTGCTTTTGAAGTAAATGAAGATGCATATACCTGCCCTACCCATTCCCTCGCCTCAGTTTTAGTAAGATGGCTTTCCTGTATAAATTCTATCTCAGTTTTCAACTTTATTACATAATCGTATACTCTTTTCCTTTTTACTGGTCCATTCAACCCATTTACATTATATGATGTGAATTTCACTGCCATAGCCATGTTGTTACTTTATAGTGAAACTTGATAAATCGTTGTTAGCTTAGGCCTGGATGTTTTCATAAAGTAAATATTTCCGCTGAGGTATTCAAATATTGCGCCAGGTAACACAGTGATAATAGTCAAAACAAGAAGACATAAAAAAACAGAAAAAGGTAAGGCCCATCCCACAGAAAGTAGAATGATACTAATTCCCAACCATAACAGCACTAATACTGAACAAAAAGAAAGTCTTTCTCCTTTCCCTTTATAGAGTTGCATGTTTGATATCCCCGAGTGTATTTCTAACACTCCCCATAGCTACATCGACAGACACTCAGTTCAGGGGTTAACACCCTCACTCTTTCTGTAGGTGGCGGCTGACGGCCTGTTGTATTAACTTGGTATTAATCCTAAATAAGACAATAGTTTTAGAACTTATCGCTAGTGATTAAAGGTAGAATCAGATCAAAGGCAAAAATAGAGCTGAGAACAGAGAACAGTGAGAACAAATATGAGAACAATGGTCAAAGCCATGTTGTAGTAAATGAGCCGGGTCTGGTTAAATTAAATTACAGCTTTTATGTTAATAGCAGACATGGCTTCTTTGGGTGTTTTGAAGAATAGTCGTCAGCCGTCATGGAGAATCATCATATTCCTTTCGGCATCTGGCGACAGCAGGGCTCATGTCAGGGAAAAGCACGACAGGTGTGCCATCATGTTGAATGGTGTTTCTCTCCTTTGACGCAGTGGCGCGCAGGACCCTCTCTCTGTCTTGATATTTCAGAAATCTGATTATGATGGGTCTTGGTTTCTTACTGGGCGGTGGTCTGGGGAAGAGTGTCCCGTGCGCCCGTTCGATGATGATGTCGGGGAAGTTGTCAGAGCCCAAGGTAGGGAGTTTTTGGTTTCCTTCTTGTATCTCTCTGAGAATGTGAGTCGAGCTCTCATCTGGGTTTCCTTTTTCTTCGCCATGCTCGTCATGTCGGATGTTAGCATGCGCAAGGCTAGAGCTAGCATTAGCATCTTTTGCGTCCACCATAAGTGCTCAACCACAGAGATAGTTTTGCTTTCTTTTGGATCTGGTCGACTTTAGTTCAGAGTTTGGGTGGAATAAGATAGTTAAAAGGATCATTATAACTGGGTGTTGTCGGGAGCTCTCGGAGGCACGTCCGTCTACCCTTGATGCATTACGTGACTCCCCATCTCCACTCCCCATCTATTAGGTGTTTTGTGACAATGTGTGCGTGAACCCTGGCCTCCTCCTCTGACAGTCGTCCAAATACGTGGCCAGCTGTATGCCCCCGCATCTGAGCGGGGCGACAGCGGCCCTGTGCACTGTGTGAAAACTCTCAGGCTGAGAGAAAGGCCGAATGGGAGAACACAGTATTTGTAGCACACCCCCTGAAAGGCTAATTGGAGATATTGTCTGTGAGGGGGGTAAATAGGAATGTAGAAATATGCATCTTTCAGATCAACGGACAAAAACCAATCATTCGGTCTTACTAGACGTAGCAGTGCTGCAAGTGTCAGCATCCTGAATCTGTATTATTAAATTTGTTCAGAGCCCGCAGGTCCAGAATAGGGCGGATTCCTCTTCCCCCTGCCCCATTTGGGAACAAGGAAATATCTGGAGTAAAAACCTAACAGACTTTGTTCGGGAGATACGACAGAAACCTTTTTTCTAACAGAGAGAGGATTTTCTCCTGTAAGACTCGAGCTGATTCTCCCTGTGCTTTTGACTGTATTACGCTGGAGAAATGGGGAGGCACAGTGGCAAATTGGAGCCTGAGTGACTTCTGTTTTCGTCTCTTCAATAGAAACCAGGCAAAGCTAGCAGAAGTTTGATGCCTCATTTTATGTGCTGGGAGCCTATTTGTACTGTTGATGAAGTTTGGTGCTGTTCTGACCATTATTTGTGGCTATGAGTGGCTTTTTTGACCATGGTTGGCATCTGGCCCCCCAGACAGCAGTATTTTGCTATTGTGCGGTCTTTGCTGAAGTCGCTACAACTAGAGAAGTTTGCAGTCAGCCAACTTCATCTCTCAAGGGGGTGTTCTAATAAGTGCTCGAAAAAGTAAGTGCCAGTACTCCTGTTATTCCACTGTTGGCAGGTGTTGGCAGGTGTTGGCAGGTGTTGGCGGTGGGCGGTCAGTACCAGCAGATCATTAAAGGTCAGGTTGGTGATCTTATTTTGGAGCATTTTTTTTTACTAAATTGCTTGAAATCCCTTCCCACTCGGACTGCTCCTTCCTCGGCGGGATGGTTCTGATTGCAACCAGTTAATTTTTCACAAAAATTAAAAAAAAAATTTTGAGAAAAATAAATTTTTCACAAAAATTAAAAAAGTTAGTGACCTGTGGAACAGACAATCCTGAAATAACACCATCCAATCATCTTGAACAACTCGACTGGATCGTGCCGTGCCAATCAACCTGCCATCTGTCCCTCCCTCCTCTGCGCGTACTGCTCTTTGTGCACTAATCGCATGCGTGATCAGAGTCTTCAACGAGTTACGACCGCAGAAAAGACAACACCTGTAATGTGTACCACACTGAAGTCCATTAGGTGGCAATGTACCTCTAAGCTGGATGGTTTATTATGATGTTAGGTGTTTTCTATCATGTGAATGAGCCATGAAAACAAGCTGTCGGAAAGTTAGCGATGCTGCGAGGGCGATACCTTCATGCCTTCACCTTGATGTGAACCCAACTCTGAACAAGCGGTGCGTGTTCCTGCGCTCTGTAGGCGTGGCTTCGGGGAGAAGTCTGAGGAAAGGGACTTGGACTTTTGATTGTGTATTTTCAAAACGTGGCATGCTCAAACCGTTTTTCCAGGATCTCCAACCTTACCTTTAAGTGATTTGTGCACTTGAATGTTGGCCCAAGGGAGGTCTTCAGAGGGGGTCCTCAAGTAGCTTGCACTGGAGGAGGCTGATGAACAAGGGAACTCGAACTGGCACTAACTGTTCCCTGTGGACACACACACACACACACACACACACACCAGAGACAGACATGGATAAAAGATGGAGACCAGACATGGAGAAAATTGGAGCAGTAAGCTATGCAGTTGACAAGTTAATCAGTGAAATGACACAGTCCTGTGTTTGTTTCTGTCATAACAAAACAGTAGACAATATATTATTTTAGACCTGAATATATATTTGATTTTAGTATAACTTAACTGGGGCAGTACACATAGGAGAACCAACAACAGTGACATTATTGATTAATAAGATCTTCTTCTCAGTAACATGGAGACTTGTAACGGGGTGAAAGCCCCTTAATTAAAAAAAAAAAAAAGGAATAGTTTCGGGAGGAGCATTCTGTCAATCACGATATAGCCAGGAGCGGGAGGAGCAAGATGTACAGTTTATTTAAATATGTCATAAGAAGAGAGTTCAATGTCTTTAAAAAGATGAATCGCGGGGTGGGACAGTCCATGGGTTCCTGCGTCTGTTCTGGGTGGTAGCGTGGCTGGATGGTGATGTCTAGATAGAGAGAGTGGTCTGCTGTTAGTCAAGTCAAAACTCAGGTGTCTTTGGATGATGTAGTCAACCCTGTCTTCTCTGCTTCAGGTCATCAAAGGTCCACACCACAAATCAAAATAAAACAAACCAAAGTCCAAATAATTAATCCAAAGCAAACTTAAAACGTGACCAGGGTAACTGACTGCTGGCTACTCCTGAACAAGCACACTAGATCAGCGTTGTAAGAGAGGGGTACTTAGCTGCGAGGAGAGGAAGCGCACTTCAACCTCTCCCGTGTTCCACAAGGCGTCCTCCCTCTCCTTCTCTCTCGTCGCCCGCGGCCCGTCCGGCGTCCAGCGCGTCTCTCCTGGGCCCCACTGGTCTGTCCACCCGTCGTAGTGTCGTCATGCTGCTCACTGTCGCTGCCCGCTGCCCTGCCGTCTTCACTCTTCATACATGCTCCACGCCAAACCGCTCCTCGCCGTTCTCGAGCTCTTCCTGTCGTCGCTCTGTGGCAGTCTGTGAGGAGAGGAGCAAAGACGCCACACGCACCCCGCCTCCGCCCCAAGTCCACAGGTGTACTCAATTCCCCGCAATCACGCACTCACGCTGAGAGGAGGAGAGGGGGGCACAGCCCTGTACAGAACTCACACATACACACACACAGCTCACACATGCACACACACACCTGTGACAGACTGTCAAACGTATTAACCAAACATCACTTTATGTTCACAATCCACAGTACAATGACAGAACCAGCTTCACACAGAAATGCCTCCAGCCACAAACTTTATGTTTGTGTTGGTGTTGCACTTACCTTATAATCCATATGGAAAAGATATATATCTAAATCTTTTCAAGTTTGTATCTCATTTGTCTGAAACTTGTATGTAAAGCATACAACAGAGAAACCAGATATAAAATCCTTAGTAAATTTGAACAAAATGAAACTTGGATGATTTGGGTATTAATCAGAACAATATATGACAGTAATCCCACATGGAAAAGATATAGATAAATCTTATAAAGTTTCTATCTCCTTTGTCTGAATCTTGTATGTAAAGCACACAACAATGATGAGTTATATTGTTTTTTTAGAAGTTCCTTCTATTTCTTTTTCAGATGGGATGGCAAATGCATCAAATTTGATACAAGCATTTCTGAGACCTATTGCATCACCATATGATAAAATCTTTACTCAAAACCCTCTTGTGTACAATCTGATACTTGTCTTCCACCCCCTGGTGGATACCTTTTTCACTACAACAATTCAGACAGCACATAGGACAATCTAAAATGTCCTTCAAGTTGTTCCCAACTTGCTGGATCAAGGTAAAGAAAATTACGATTTTGAAGATTTTGAAGTGAGATTTTTGAGCACTTAATCTGTTGAAGCAAGTTGTAATTACTCCATTTTTTGCATTCTTGTATATAATAAATTGTGCAGAAAATTAATGTTCAAATTTGATACTACAGGTAAAAAGTGGAATTTGGTGGTAAGTCCCTCCATTGTCATTATAGTTTTTTTGTGGTGCAATATGCATTACATTGTCCATTGTGCATCATAAAAATGTTTTCATGAATCAATTACACAAAATACAGATCGAAATGTGATGTTAAGAACAAATAATTGCACTCAAAAACTGATAAAACTATATTTCTGTATTTAGATGGCTAAACGGTACTATAGTGCTAAAGATGTTCTCTGCTTCCTTGATGGCAATTGCAGTGACATAGAGGAGTTGATGTTTGTAGATGATGAAGTGTTAGATAAGGACTGGACCCCCAATGCAGAGTATGATGAAGAAAGCTCTAATAGTAGCAATGAGGAGGAGAAAACTCCTGACCAGAGGCTTAAATAGGAAGAAGAGGGTCCAACAATGTCATAGGCAACAAAGCAGCGTGGATGAAGCACAGTGAAAAGTAAAGAGAATATGAAAAAGACAGCTGCTGAGTTTGATAAAAGTGGTGACCAGATGAACACAGAAGAAGAGGGTCCAACAGTGACACAGGCCAAAAGAACAAATAAATCTGCAAAGAAAAAAGTGAAAAGGAATGACTACATGTGGAGAAAGGCAGAATTTCACCCTCCAGATGTTTCATTTTTTGAGTGTCGATGAAGCCATTGAAGAAAAGTCTGAGTTTACACCTTACATGTATTTCAAACAGTTTGTTACTGATGAAATGATACAGCTGATTGCAGATCAAACAAACCTGTTCATTGTACAGAAAGAAGGAAGATCAGTAAACACAAATGCCAAAGAAATTGAGCAGGTTCTTGGCATGTACATGTTCATGGGTTTGGTACAGATGCCCAATGTAAGAGTCTATTGGGAAGTGGAAACAAAGTACCCCAAAGTTGCTGATGTGATGTTGCAAGATTGATTTGAGAAATTGCTGACACTGCTGCACTTTCAAGACAACCTCAGTGTGTCTGAAGATGCAAAGAAGGATAAAATGTGGAAACTGAGGCCATGGCTCGAAAAGCTATGAGAACAATGCCTTTGTTTACCTCCTGAAGAACATCATCAGGTTGAAGAAATCATGGTTCCAAAACGTACCTAGCATAGGTTTGGTTTCTCTCTCTCCCTCTCCTTCTCCCTCCACTTGTCCTTCTCTCTCCTGCTCCATGTGCCTGATGTTTAGGCAAGGCATGGCAATTTTATTTGTATGGCCCGTTTTTACAAACAGTTTGTTTCAAAGGGCTTTACACAGCATTATGACAACATCCTCTGCCCTTAGACCCTCACATTGACTGAGGACAAACTCCCAAGAAAAAACAGGAGAAACCTCAGGGTGAGAACAGAGGAGGGATCCCTCACCCAGGACGGGCGGACGTGCAATAGATGTTGTAAACAGACAAAGAAAACAATTTACAACATGGAATATGGAAATCATGGAAATGGAATCAGTCAGTTAACAAAAAATGATGAAGGAAGCTCCTGGTGGGCAGGGAGAGAAGGCCAGCTTAATGGGACTACTGGACAGCAGACTGGGTCGTGAGCAGGGAGTGCAGGCCGGTTTAACAGCAGGAGAAAGGAGGTGATGGAGGCGGCGGTTGGTTGGTTGGTGCGGGGGGATGAAGCTCTGAAGAGATCTGTGGAAATACAGAGAGAGTGCGAGACACCAAGGCCAGACTACAAAGAGCAACAGTTAATGACAGTTCAAAATTTGTGAGGGGAGAGAAGAGGAGAGGAGAGGAGAGGAAGGGTAGGGCTCCGTGTAGCCTGATGTGTCCCCCAGCAGTTTGAGCCTATAGCAGCGTAGCTATAAAATGGATCAGGGCTACCTGAGCCAGCCCTAACTAAAAGCTCTGTCATAGAGGAAGGTCTTAAGCCTAGACTTAAATGTAGAAAGAGTGTCTGCCTCTCTGATCCATGGAGAGAGCTGGTTCCATAATAGAGGAGCCCGGTAACTGAAGGCTCTACCTCCCAGTCTGTTTTTAGAGATACTGGGGTCACTAACAGACCTGCATTCTGGGAGTGAAGTGCTCTGGTAGGACAATATGGGATGATGAGGTCTTTCAGATAAGTTGGAGCTTTGTCATTAAGAGCCTTGTAAGTAAGTAGAAGGATCTTGAAGTCTATTCTATATCCTACAGGAAGCCAATGGAGAGAGGCTAGAATGGGAGAGATGTGCTCTCTCTTACTAACTCTTGTCATTACCCTCGCTACAGCATTCTGGACCAGCTGGAGACTCTTTAGAGAGTGTTTTGGACATCCTGACAAGAGAGAGTTACAGTAGTCTAGCCTAGAAGTGATAAATGCGTGGACCAGTTTCTCAGCATCACTCTGAGAGAAGATATTCCTGATCTTAGCTATACTGCGCAGGTGAAAGAAAGCAGTCCTAGTCACATGCTTTATGTGAGAACTGAAGGAAAGATCAAAAATGACTCCAAGGTTCCTCGCTGTTGGACTGGAGTTCAGGGTGATGCCATCCAGAGTAGCAATCTGAGTGGAAAATGTGTCCCTGAGATGCTTAGGTCCAATCACAATAACCTCTGTTTTGTCAGAGTTCAGTAGTAGGAAGTTAGAAGACATCCAGGATTTGATGTCTTTCAAGCAATCTTGCAGATTGATGAGGCAGCTTCTATCATCTGGCTCTATCGATAAGTAAAGCTGAGTATCATCAGCGTAACAATGGAAATTGATGGAGTGCTTCCGGATTATATCCCCTAATGGAAGCATGTAAAGAGTGAAGAGAAGTGGCCCTAAAACTGAACCCTGTGGCACACCACATGTAACTCTGCTGTACTCCGAATGGTCATTGTTAACATTAACAAACTGAAATCTGTCAGATAGGTATGAGGGAAACAATTTTAGAGCAGATCCTTTAATCCCAATTCATGTTTTAGTCTCTGCAGCAAGATGCTGTGATCGATGGTATCGAATGCAGCACTGAGGTCAAGAAGTACAAAGTGCAAGTACAAAGACAAGACCTCTTTCGGAAGCTATAAGAAGATCATTGGAAACTTTGACCAGTGCTGTTTCAGTGCTATGGTGTTCCCTAAATCCAGATCAGAAAGCATTAAAAAGCTTGTTACTGTGCAGATGTTCATGTAGCTGCACTAGGACAACCTTCTCAAGGATTTTGGAGATGTAGGGAAGGTTGGATATAGGCCTATAGTTGGCTAATGCATTTGGATCAAGAGAGGGGTTTTTAAGCAGAGGATTAATGACAGCCACCTTAAAGGCCTGTGGCACGTAGCCTATAACTAAGGAAAGGTTGATCTGGTTCAGTATGGCAGCGTTAACTAGGGGGAGACATCCTTGAGCAGTCTTGTTGGGATTGGGTCAAGCAGACATGTAGCTGATTTGGAGGAGGTGATTACAGAAGTTAAGTCTGACAGGTTGATGGGGGAGAAGCTGTTCAAGTACGCACCAAGTCTGGGAGGTGCTTCCGTAGGGGCTGTAATCTGTGGTCCACCACTGCCAATCCTTGTTCTGATATTTACGATCTTTCCAGTAAAGAAAGTTATGAAATTGTTGCTGCTGAGAGTCGGAGGGATGCAACAGCACTGTGGTTCTTAGTCAGCCTGGCCACAGTGTTAAAAAGGAACCTGGGATTGCATTTATTCTCTTCAATCAAAGATGAAAAGTATGTACTCCTGGCGCTGCGAAGCTCTTTTTTATATATTAATAAACTATCTTTCCAGGCTCGACGGTCTTCCTCGCGCTGGCTGGAGTGTGTTTTCCTTTCCAGCTGTCTGGTCTTCTGCTTCAAGATGCGCAGGTTTGAATTGTACCAGGGAGCTATTCTCTTCTGGTTGATGACTTTCTTTCTCAGAGGGGCTACAGCATCAAGTGCTCCAAGGAGTGTTCTGCAGTGCTGTGCACAAGATAATCTACCTGCGAGGGAGTAAGATCAGCATCGCTGCCCATCGTATTACCAGAAGGTGTGGCAGCAAGCTCTGCTGGAATGAGCTCTTTAAATCTAGAAACAGCAGTGTCAGATAAACATCTACTGTAGTGGGACTTTTTCCCAGGTAAAGTGTAATTTGTTAAAGTAAATTCAAATGCTATTAAAGAATGGTCAGACAAGACCGGGTTCTGAGGAAAAACTGTGATGTGATACACTTCTACTCCATAAGTAAGTACCAGATCAAGGATATGATTAAAAGTTTAAGGCTAGGCTTAAGACCTTCCTCTATAAGAGAGCTTTTAGTTAGGACTGGCTCAGGTAGACCTGATCCATTTTATAGCTATGCTGCTATAGGCTTAAACTGCTGGGGACACATCAGGTTACATGGAGCCCTATCCTTCCTATCCTTCCTCTCCTCTCCTCTCCTCTCCTCTCCTCTCCTCTCCTCTCCTCTCCTCTCCTCTCCTCTCACATTTTGAACTGCCATTATTTGTTGCACTTTGTAGTCTGGCCTTGGTGTCTCGCACTCTCTCTGCATTTCCACAGATCTCTTCAGAGCTCCATCCCCCTGCACCAACCAACCAACCGCCGCCTCCATCACCTCCTTTCTCCTGCTGTTAAACCGGCCTGCACTCCCTGCTCATGACCCAGTCTGCCGTCCAGTAGTCCCATTAAGCTGGCCTTCCCTCCCTGCCCACCAGGAGCTGCCTTCATCATTTTTCGTTTCTCGTTAACTGACTGATTCCATTTCCATGATTTCCGTATTTCATGTTGTAAATTGTTTTCTTTGTCTGTATACAACATCTATTGCACGTCTGCCCGTCCTGGGTGAGGGATCCCTCCTCTGTTGCTCACCCTGAGGTTTCTCCATTTTTTTTTCCCTGTTAAAGGGTTTTCTTGGGAGTTTGTTCTCAGTCGATGTGAGGGTCTAAGGGCAGAGGATGTTGTCATAATGCTGTGTAAAGCCCTTTGAAACAAACTGTTTGTAAAAACGGGCTATACAAATAAAATTGCCTTGCCTCCATTGGCTTCCTGTAGGATATAGAATAGACTTCAGAATCCTTCTACTGACTTACAAGGCTCTTAATGACAAAGCTCCATCTTATCTGAAAGACCTCATTATTCCATACTGTCCTACCAGAGCACTCATCCCAGAATGCAGGTCTGTTAGTGACTCCCAGTATCTCTAAAAACAGACTGGGAGGTAGAGCCTTCAGTTACCGGGCTCCTCTATTATGGAGCCAGCTCTCTCCATGGGTCAGAGAGGCAGACACTCTTTCTACATTAAGTCTAGGCTTAAGACCTTCCTCTATGACAGAGCTTTTAGTTAGGGCTGGCTCAGGTAGCCCTGATCCATTTTATAGCTACGCTGCTATAGGCTCAGACTGCTGGGGGACACATCAGGCTACATGGAGCCCTCTCCTTTCCTCTCCTGTCCTCTCCTCTTGCAGATTTTGAACTGCCATTATTTGTTGCACCTGTAGTTTGTCCTTGGTGTCTCGCACTCTGTCTGTGTTTCCACAGATCTCTCCAGAGCTCCATCCCTTTACACCAACTGCTGCCTCCATCACTTCCTTTCTCCTGCTGTTAAACCGGCCTGCACTCCCTGCTCATGACCCTGTCTGCCATCCAGGTGAGGGATCCCTCCTCTGTTACTCGCCCTGAGGTTTCTCCATTTTTCCCTGTTAAAGGGTTTTCTTGGGAGTTTTTCTTCAGGGAGGGTCTAAGGGCAGAGGATGTTGACCTTGGAGACAAACTGTAAAAACAGGCTATATAAATAAAATTGCAGAGAAAATTGCAACAGATCCAGACAAGGAAAAGTCTGAGGCTGGTGTGAGTGGAGATGTTGTCCTCAAATTGACATCAACCCTTCCTGCAGGGAAGAACCACAAATTGTCTGCTGACAACTATTTCACATCCCTCCCACTGTTGGAACAGGAAAAGGTAGCAGTTTGAAAAAATAAGAGGCAGATGTCCTTGTTGAATAGCCTGAACTGCATGTAATGCCCGATGTATCATTTACGATACAAATAGAAAAACATATATGTGAATAATTTTTTATAATTTTTTTTTTAATTTGTTAAAGCGCGAAATTAATGTTTCAGATTAAAAAATCAGAAATTTCTGTCCATTATTTCTGGGTCGGGACGTGGTTCCACGTTGGATTTTCCACAAAACATTCACAGACTGGCAGGAGCAAGAATGTAAACAACGTCCACTCCACATGATTCGACTAACCCTAACCCTTACCCTGATCTGTGTTGATTGATGACCTCGCATCCAATACTGGACTCAGACCTCTTGGTAGGGGCATGAATCAGAATAATATTTAAAATATCAGCGAGATCAAATAACAACAGAAATAGAAAATATTTCTTGTTGACAGTTTAAACGTGTTTTGGTTCATTGCCATCTAAATGATCAATATTTAGATTAGAATATGTAGGTCACCACATTGGTCAATGATGACAGTTCTTGTGTCATTAGATTTAACTCTGTCAGTGAAAATGGTGACCCTGACATAATGTAGATGTTTAGTGGTCTTCATGAAGATTAAAAACTTTTGCTCTGGTGGTGTGGGTGCACAGTGCAGCCAGACTGATCACATGGATGTGATGTATTCAGGTGTTCTCTGTAACATTTAATCTGCTCTGCTTTGTAAAGGTTAATTTGATGCTTCTAATTTGATACTGCGCTTTTAATTTGAAACTCAGCTGATGTATGAGGTTGTGCTTCCCTCATCAGTGGCTGCTCTGAAATTATGTACATGTAGTATAGTTTCTGAAAACAGCTGAAAGCAGTGGTGAGGCACTACATATCAATAATCAATAAAATTGATGTAAACTAAAGTGATTCACCCACAAACAGATTCAACTGTCAGTAAACTCGTTGATCAATACGTTTTTATTCATTTCAACAACAACCACTATAAATAATAATAATAATAATGACAACAACAACAAACAAACAAACAAATAAAACAAGCTGTCAATCATTCTCCCAATGGGAGGCCTATCCATGTGTGGTCCTTGTATCTGATTGGCTGGATCCTGATTGGCCCTGAGTGGGACAGAGAGAGAAGTAGGGGGAGGCAAGTGTAGAAAGAGAGGCTGAAAGCGCCCCCAGTCTGAGCTGGAGTGGAGAGAGAGAGAGAGAGAGAGAGAGAGAGCGAGAGAGAGAGAGAGAGAGCGAGAGAGGGGGGGGTATCTCAGTCAGAGTGGCGGGAACAGAGACACGGACGCAGGAAACCAGATAAGAATAAAAAGTAAAATAGACTTCTTCTCTTTGGCGTCATGGCGGGATCCTCCATCACCCCCCTGTCCCGCACCTCCACCCCTCCCGCCGACCCCTTCTATCACTCTTCCAACCCGGCCGGCTCTCCGCGGCTCGCCGTTGCGCGCCTGTCCAGTGCGTTTCTGAGCAGTGGGAGCGGTAAAGTCCCGCTCAGTGTAAATGGGACAGGAGGCGGCAGCGGCGGCACAGCTCCACACACCGAGTGTAAGATGGTAGAGGTCCATGGGTGAATGTGGCATCTTTTACGGTGAACGGCGAGGAGCTGATCTGCCTGCCGCAGGTGTTCGAGCTGTTCCTGAAGCACCTGGTGGGCGGACTCCACACCGTCTACACCAAGCTGAAGCGGTTGGACATCAGCCCGGTGGTCTGCACCGTGGAGCAAGTCCGCGTCCTGCGAGGACTTGGTGCCATCCAGCCTGGAGTGAACCGCTGCAAGCTCATCACCAGGGCTGACTTCGAGACGCTGTACCGGGACTGCACTAACGCCAGGTGAGGTGGGACACTAGGTCCAGGTCGAACTCTAATCTTTAACAAAAACACTCAAAACGAAAATCAAATGTAGTTACTGATTTCTATCAATTTATTAACGCCTCCAGGTGTTTGTTGACCTTTTAATTTTAATACTCAGTCGTTATTCTAACCGAGGATCGACTGGTCTGAGATCAGTTACAGAGCGGATCAGTTTCAGGAATCTGATCACATTGAGACTAAAATCAGCTCCAAACACAAAGTGAGACAACAGAAAACTGAAAAATTCATTAAATAATAATGTATACAGATAAAGATATCATTAGAAGTGATAGAATGAATGATGTGGTGTGATGAAAGTAGATTTTAATGATAATACATTTTATTTCCTCAGTTAAGTGATCTTCTAAAAATAGAGAGGAAAAATTAGACTGACTCTGAAGAAAAAAAAGTTGTTTCAGTCATATAAATGTGCCTGTGAAGCCTGTTGACAGCTGACTGTCACTGAACAGATCAATAAAGTGGACTGATGGTTTTATTCTCTACACACCAGAGTCTCTGACTATTGATCCTGATACTAGCTTATTATCAATTTACATCCCTCTATCCATCATCTGTTATGTTTGTCCGTGCAGGGTTGCAGGGGGGCTGGAGCCAGTCCCAACTGACACAGAGCAAGGGCGGGGTGCACCCGGGACTGGTCCAGTCTGACATAAGAGACAAAGAGTATAGAGACAAAGAACACACAAACATACACATATTCATGTCCATGAGTAAGTTAAGTCAACTTAGTGTGCATGTTTATGGACTGTGGGAGGAAGCTGGAGAAGCCAGAGAGAACACGCAAACACCCCAGAGAAGATTGGTGTCTTACTGACACTTTTCTCTCTTCTACGGATTTGGACCTTGACCTTCTCTCTCATCACCTTAGCTGACACGTAACTCAAACGCCCCCTTGTGGTCTAAAGGTGCAACATCACATAATATAAATGAACTCGTGTAGTAGTAACTTGCCTTTAACTTATTTTTATAATATTTTTTAAAACTATCTGAATGTATGAATGAAATGTAACCTATGAATTTAATAATAATTAATAATAATGGACTACGGATACATAATTTGTAATTGACTGCGTGCACATGTGTGTTCAGTGGATAAAAGTAATTTTGTCTAAATTAATTAAATATAGAAAGACACCACACACACACACACATACTGTACTAAGGAATTTAATTTACGGTGTGTATTGGGTTGTCTCGTACCTGTCAATCAAATGCTGACCTGTGTGTACCCCCAACACTGTCATTGTGTGTGTGAAGAAGAAAAACATCTGAGGTAGCAGGTTTTCGCGGGAGCAGTAACCACGGCAACTGACCATGTTGGCAGTGTGGCGGACATGTTTGAAATCTGATTACTTTCCTCTCAAACATTGACATCCCCGTCTTAGCTCTCGACCAGGTCGACCTCCAAAGGGACCCTGGGTGTGGCCACAATGACTGACGGCTCCAGGCTTCTCCCACATGGTCTGCTAAGCCCCAGTCTGCTGTCACTAACTGGTGAGTAAGACAAATGACCCCTGCAAGTCTCATCTGACCGAAGCATCATAATGTGACTCATTTTGACTCCAGATTGATGTCACTGTGAGGTCACTGTGAACTCACAGCCTCACTGAAAACCTGGTGTGTTACATGTGAATCTGTCCTGGGTCTCAGTGAGTATCAGGTCACTGACACTTTGTGAAACCCACCCGAAAGAGGAGAGGAGAAGAGGAGGGGAGGCTCATTACAGGATCAAACAAACCTGTAACTTTGAAGCAAGAAATACAACGACGTTGATGCCTCATTACTGCACAACATTTCAAAGTGAAACAGAGAATTCCTGTTAGTTGAAGAAACTGTAGGGGAGGAGCCATGTGACAGTGATGATGGTGATGAGAATCACTACCACTCTAACAGTCCCTGTGTGTGTGTCTGTGTGATTAAAGCTATAATTAGCAGGTTTAATTTGCAGATGTCAAAATGACTGACAGATTATAGTCTTAGCAAAAAGTGGTGTGATGCTGTAGGCACCACATGCAAAGAATTTTATCTTCTCCTCAAAGAGCCATGAGGAAATCTGCTTAATCTGACACTGTGACATCACAGCGAATCTGCCCTCTGATTGGATGTTGGATGTCAGCACTGACGCCAGCCAATGTTAACATAAGGTCGAGTAAGACTGATGCAGGACCATCAGGACCTGGTCTGAGGTTCTGATGGTCTGTGTTGGCTCACCCTGAGTCTGAAGCCGCTGTTGTTAATGTTTAGGCCAGAAGCCACACCGACCTCTGACCTCTGTCACCTGCCTGACAGATCTGACAACTTAATGAACACACACACACTGGTTGTTTTAATAAATACTCAAAGGGACACATCTTGCTGAGGTCAGATCAAAGGAACAAGAAAATTATTAACTCTGCCCCC